>CM021109.1:328782617-328898170 GCA_007115665.2 Sequoiadendron giganteum | reverse complement strand
TCTCTCAATATGTATTCAACCTAGATCTACAAATCATACACTAAAGAGAGGGAAAAATGTTATTTTTTTAGTAGAAAGGGGTTTACCTTGGTCAAACCCCATTTTGGTAATCAAACCTTAAAATAAAATGAAATAGGAATGGAGAATGATGAATAAACAACATGCAATGCTACAACTCACTAAACCCTAGCAATAAAGTGCTTAAAACATGTATGAAGTGGATCCAATGAATGTAGATCTTGACTCTTGCTTGAATAGGATAGATCTTGAATGGAATGCTAGCTTGAATCATGAAACCCAACATCACAATTGTTAGCTCAAAAACAAACATGATTTATGATGATTTTGACATGATGCTTGATGTTTGAACAATGCTCTAAATCACTTGATAATATTCCCTTGAATTCTCTTGTGAAATCAAACTTGCTATATTCGTGAATACTTGAAGGCTTTGGCGTTAAAATGAGTGAAATAACCTTGTGTTTATACTTGTTTATGCAAAAATTCTAAAAAGTACAATAGTACAAGCCAACATCAGATCTAGGAGGATAAAATCCCACCAAGAATTTGAATTAATTTTGATTTTGGGTCACACGGGACTCATACACCCGAGGTGGTGTATGAGTCCTATTAGGCATAAATTATGGGATCATTTTCAAAAATGTTTAGAAAGGTGTAAAATCCAAATTGGGACCCAAAACCCTAGGTGGGACCCATATGCCCTAGGTGGTGTATGATTCTGAGACCACCAAATCTAGGCCACACAACCTAAAAACACCTAAATCATTCTTGGATGTTTATTTATGTTGAGATCATCCTCAAAAAGATGCATTAAATGAGGCTTGTGGATGCAAATAAGGCCAATTAATGCATAAAGAAGCCCAATTATTAATGACAACCCTAGAAAAGTGTGAAAGTGTGTTACAACACTTTACAACACCTTAAGTAAGGTATGATTAAGTTTATTTATTTTACAAGGGCCCAAGATCTAATATGAGTGTGTTAGACACATTACAACACTAAGTCACGACATCATTAAGCTCAATTTTATAAGGAGGACCCAAACAAGTGTGAAAATTCTACTGACAACAATTTTAGAGACTAAAAAAAAATGAGAGATGTTATTGTAGAGGGAACCTACATGAACTTGTAGATTTAGATTTTTTATCTAAGTTCCATGGCATTAGAGAAATAACTCATCAAAGTTTACTAATTTTTGGAATTTAGGGCTCTTAAGAGAAAGAATCAACATAATGTAGTCTATAATGATTGGGCATACTGGGGTGCAAAATAAGACCTTTCCTAGTGTAAACTAACCCACTCAGATGTGTTGGCACTATTAGTTTGGCCCCATGACAAATATAACAAATGCTATGCTACCTTACAACTTTCTCTTCAATGCATTTGACACCTTTTTCAACATGTGAAAACATTTCAATGACCAAATAACTTGGAGATATGAAAATCTAAGAGTGGTGGTTATAGAAGGTCTCTACGTAAAACTATAGCTTCAAACAATTTTTTTCAAGCTCCACAGTTTCAAAGAAACAACTCGTTAGATTTTTTTGATTTTTGACATTGAGGGTTCTTATGAGAAAGCACTTGCACATTGTAGTTTGGAACAATTGGGCATGCTAGGGTGAAAATAGTACCTTTACTAGCATAAAACCAGCCACCTGAATATTTTGGCACTATCTATTTAGCACTACAATGAGCATAAAATATTTTTTCTACCTTGCAACTTTCTCTTGAATGCATTTGACACTTTTTTCAACATGCAAAAACTTGTCAACATGGCCAAAAAACTTGGAGATATGAAAAAATAAGAGAGGTTATTATAGAGGGATTCTATATGAAACTATAAATTTAGATGGAATATTTCTAAATGCCATGATTTCAGAGAAAAAAATCATCAAATTTTGCCAATTTTTGGCATTTAGGGCTCTTAAGAGAAAGCACCTACACATTGTAGTATGGAATGATAAGAAATTTTAGGGTGAAAAATATGACCTTTCCTAGCATAAAAAAACCCAATAAGATGTGTTGGCATTTTTAGTTTGGCCCCATTATGAACCAAAATTATGCTACTTTACAAATTTCTTTTCAATGCATTTGACACCTTTTTCAATATGTGAAAACTTATCAACACACAAACAACTTGGAGATATGAAAAATGGGAGAATATTAAAAATGGACCCTATGTGAACTTGTAGCTTCATAAGGAACATTCCTAAGTGCCATAGTTTCAAAGAATCAACCTATTAAAGTTTTCCAATTTTTGGCATTTAGGGCTCTTAAGAGAAAGTGTCAACACAATGTAGTCTGGAATGATCAAGCATACTAGGGTACAAAATAGGACCTTTTCTATCATAAAACCACCCACCCAAACATGTTGAAACTATCAATTTGGACCCACGATGAATAAAATGACAATTATGTTAGCTTGCAACTTTCTCTTCAATGCATTTGACACTTTTCCAACATGCAAAAACTTGTTGACATGGCCAAACAACTTGGAGATATTAAAAACTAAGAGAGGTTATTGTAGAGGGACCCTACATGAGCCTGTAGCTTTAGAAAATCAATTTCTATGTTCAACTATTTTAGAGGAAAATATCATTAAATTTTTCCAATCCAATTTTTGGCACTTAGGGCTCTTAAGAGGAAATGTCAACACAATGTAGTTTGGAATGATTGGGCATGCTGGGGTAAAAAATGAGACTTTTAATAGCATAAAACTTCCCACCCAAACATGTAATTTTTGGTTTGGCCCCATGATGAATGTATAAAAAAAAGTATAATTCTTGAAATTTTTTTACTAACACATCTTACACTTTTATAACATTTGAAAAATTATCACCACTATCAAGTGGATTGCAAATTTCAAAAACTGAGAAAGGTTATTGTGGAGGGAATATACATGAACCTATACCTTTAGACTAAATGTTTGTAAGTTCCATGTTTTGTGATAAATAGTCCAACAAAGTTTGCCCCTTTTTGGCACTTAGGGCTCTTAAGAGAAAGTGCCAACATAATGTAGCCTTAAATGTTCAAGTGAGATGAGGTGTGAAATAAGACCTTTTCTACCGTAAGCCCACCTATTTGTATATATTAGCATTGTCAGTTTAGCCCCATGATGCACTAAATGAAAATTTATGGATATCCTAATAAATTTATGACATTCCTAATGAATTTATGATAGTTGTAATGAATTTATGACTCTCCTAATGAACCTTAGACCATTATAATAAATTTATGATAGTCCTAATGAACCTATAACCATCATGATATCAAGTTATGACTACCTTAATGAATTTATGATAGTCCTAAGCAATTTATGATTGCTCTAATGAGCCTATGGCTGTCCTAATGAACCTATGACTGTCCTAAAGACCTATAAATTGCTAAAACAAGTCATTTATTATTTTTAATAGATCAAAAAGTACCCCAACTCATGTATACACATAAAACCTTCTATTTTTTCATAAATAAAGTAAAAATGATATTTTCTATCATGCTAAAGTTCACATAACTAAATCTAAATGACACCCTTGATATTTCAAGTTCATTTTTATCATTCTCTTAGGCCTTAATGAATTTACAACTCATAACAAACATAAATGCATGATATAAACTAATTAAAAGAACACATCAAAATATGCACTTATATTTTTTCATAGATAGGGATCTTGAATCATAAATAAATCAAATAGGGAAAAATGGTTAAATAAAAACCATGTATTATTACCCCTCATGGACCACAATGAGTTACAAAACTAGTTGCAACCTGAATTAACACATCAAGTATACTTAAATGATATGATTAGATCAATCACAACATATACAAACCAATGTGAATATAAATCAAATAAGGAATATCCCTCTTCTAATCAAATCATATACATCCAACAATATTCTTTTAATTTTGAATTATAAGATTAATACGCAAGATGCACAACTATACTAAATTTAATCAAATCATTGAATAAATATCATGTCTTATTACCCTACATGGATCACAATGAGAGTGGATAGGGGAAGCACAAGTACTTGCATGTAATACAAGTAAGCAATAAATCAACATCAATACTCTCAAGTAGGTCAATATTTTATGATACATATTTTAATAACAAAAATAAAGTAATCAATAACATGAATTTATAAATCCAATGTACATATTGTAGACACTGAAAAATGTCCTAAGTCTACGAACGTCATTTTTCTTGGTCTTCGTCTCTGAATAATTAAATAATTTTAATTATTTGATTTTTTTTTATCATATTCTTCTATTAATTAAATAATTTTTAATTAGTTCACTTTCTAATATTTATTCTATCCTGATCAATTAAATTAATTAATTGTGTCACTAATCCCCCCTCTTCTTCAATAATTAAATGAATTATTATTTATTTAATTATTTATTTACCACCTTTCGTCTATAGATAAATGATTACCACTAATTATTTATCTATTTATGGTCTTTTAATTCTTCTATAGTTAACTATCCCTTGCCATTTTCCCCTATTAAATAATTAATCTCACTTAATTATTTAATGTTCCATTTTCATCTCCCCCATTTAATTAAATGCCCCTTTTTCATTTTCTCCAAATAAATAATCCAGATAAATTATTTATCTTCCACTTGTCAATTTCCTCAATTTTTGAATAAACAATTTAAAATAAATTATTTATGCACCTCTTTTGGTCAAAGATTCCCTATTCATGGCCTTTATTTCTATCATAGTTGTCTTTTTTATAAGCCTTCATGGTTTGTCACAGCCATCGGGCGTCATAGCCTTCATTTCCCACCTCTTTCTGGTGCATCGATTTTCAACCGTTGATCTTGGCATCTTTCTAGAAGATCAATCTCAACCATTCATTTTGTAACCTCCATTTCATTCATTCTCATCCGTCAATCTTGGAATCCTTCTAGAGGATCAATCTCGACCTTCCATTCAAATGGTTTTCTATAAAAGAGACCATTCTCCTCCATTTTCAACTTAACAACCATTATCTCCAACTTTCTTGCTTACTATTTGCATGTATTTGCACAACTTCATCAAAAAATTTAAGGGAAATATTGGCATAAGAAGAAATAGGAGAGACAAGGGAAGTGAAGCAAATTCAAGCATGGGAGTATTTTAGTTTGATGCTTTTATTCTACTCATGCATTGTTTGTATTCTCTTGTTTGGATTGTGTTTTTAGCTTAGAAGTACTGACTGTCACTCATTCTAGGATAGGAATTCTCTAACCCCATCTTACATTGGTGAACCCAATGCGAACACAATAATATTTGCATCTTCATAGATTTGATAATATACTTCATAGTCTTATTTTCATAGATTTGATCATATTGTCATTTTCATAGCCACACTTTCATAAATCAATAAAAAAGAAAAAAGCAAATAGGATAAACATCATAGCTATATTTTCATTTTTATAGCTGCACTTTCATAGCTACATTTTCATAGATTTGATTATCATAACTGCAGTTTATCATTTTCATAGCCGAATTTTCATATATCAATCAAAAAAGAAAAAAGAAAAAAAAATAAGCAAGATAAATATTATAGCTACTTTTTTTTATAGATTGGATTATATTATCATTTTCATAGCTGCAATTTATCATTTGTATAGTTGTATTTTATCATTTTCATAGCTGCATTTTATCATTTTCATAGCTGTATTTTCATAAAATCAATCATATTTCAATGCATGTTGGTAGAATTTTCAATATGCAGTTCTTCCTTCCAGCAATAGTCACAACATTTCCACTTTCAACGGATTGTAGTCACAACATTTAGATTTAACTTTTAAATTTTAATTAGATTTAGTTTTTAACTTTTAATTAGATTTAGTTTTTAACTTTTAATTAAACTTCATTTTTAACTTTTAATTTAGATTTAGCTTTTGTTTTCTGATTTAGATTTAGCTTTTTAGCTTCTAATTTAGATTTAGCTTTTAATTTTAATTTAGCTTTTAACTTTTAGCTTAGATCTAATTTCTAATTTAGATTTAAATTTTAATTCAGATTTAGTTTTTAATTTAGATTTAATTTAGAATGTGGATTTAATTTAATTTAGATTTAATTTTTAATTTAGATTTAGTTTTAATTTTTAATTCAGATTTAGTTTATAATTTAGATTTAGTTTTAAATTTTAATTCAGATTTAGTTTTTAATTTAGATTTAATTTAGAAGGTAAATTAAATAATTAGTTTAAATTTAATTTACTTTAGGATTAATTTAGTTTAGAATTAATTCTAATTTAGATTTAATTTAGATTTTAGATTAAATGTTAATTTTTTTAATTTTTATTTTAGTTTAATTTTAGTTTTGTGGCTAATTTTGCTAATTGGGATTTTTTGTTGGTTCACATGTCAGAGGATGGAAAGGTGAAAGCATAAGCATACGTTTTCCAAAGACTAAAAATCAATTAAACTACTAATGACATTTGGTGCAGGATGTTTCTTCAAGACTTGATTTTGAAATCGATTGTCTTTTAGTATAGCAAACATTTCAATTGGTGATTTAAGAAGAACAATTGTCTTCTTTCACATAGATTTAACTAGGGGTTAATAAAGTTCTATTTTTCGTGCTTGTAAGATGGTAGGTATTGTGCTCTCACCTTGTGCAAACTCGGTGATCAAAAAGCCAGACCCATCTTTTTCTATGTTAATCCCTTAGAGGGCCTACCTCCCCACTTCGAAAGGAGGGAATGACCCAACCAATAACAAGCTAAAGCCAAGCTACTCCCAACCAGTATATAAATTTGAATTATGAGGAAATATTAGCATTACAGGTGCTCCTATAGACAAGCAAGTGATTCCCTCAGTACCCGCATGGTACGTTAAAACATATAGAGCGTAACCTCTACAGGATGGGAAACCTCCTTATCGGAGCTAACCTTGCCTCTTGTGTGGCCACTTGAACAGGTGCACTGATTAAAAACCATTTGTTTAGATTTTCCAAAATCCTTCTATTTGCTAGTGCAGGAGGTCAGACCTCTGAAGTTGTCTCACATACTCATGATTCTTTGTAGAGATAGAAAATTCCTAGAAGTGACTACCCAAGAATTCAGAACTTGGTATGCCCAAGAAATGAGTGTCAAGTAAGGGGGAGCGAGTGCTACCAAGTTCCTAGGCTATCGCCTCTAAATAAGTATAGCTAGAGAAATCCAAGTGGGAACTCAGTGAATATTGTCATTTCCAACCTTAGGATTATGCTTGTCTTCTTAAAAATCAAACATTTTCACATCAAACCAGACCAAAACATAATGCTTGATACTATTTTTTGTGTTTTCTAGTCATATTTCATTAGAAACAATCAAAAACTCAGATCAAAACCATTGCAAGGTATCAAAACTTTCAAAAACGACATTCTAGAACCGCAACTATCAGACATAGACTCACAACTATTACTTTGAGCCGCAACTATAAGCTAGAAAACCACAATCACCTTTCTGAACCACATTTGTAAAAAATAGAGCTACAATTGTCTGCTACACAAAAACTTTTGAAATTTATGTCCAGAACCTAACCAAAACAATCTTACGGTGACCTTTGACTAATAAGCCAGATACTTGTAACTTCACCTGTTCATCCTAGCACTACTTTTAGAATTTCCTTGCATTATAGGTTGCATTCATCCACCCTTTGCATTACACAAATCAAACTTTCACCCTTAGGTTGCATTTAGACCTTCAAATTTTTAACATAGGGATACCTTTGAGCTTTTGGAAACTTTGGGTAACACATTATATTTTTCATTGACCATTATCATTGTCATTGTCTTGTCATTTGTCACTTTCTCAAGTTTGATCTTGGTCCTATGTCCTAGTCTTGGTTGTTCTCTTATGGTCAATGAAATTTGGAATTTGTCACCTTGGGTTCACATTAGCTTGATTGCCACCCTTATTTTAAAATTCCTTCACATTACTCTCATTTAGACTCATATTGCCTAGATTGCACTTTTTATCCTTCTACTCCAAAAAAATATGTAAACATAGCATAGTTTCAATTGCATCATTATCTTCACCTTGTCACTCACTTTGATCATCAATCATATTTTAGAATCCCTTAGCATTCATTATCCCCATCCTTTGGTCATTATTTTCCTTTCATTATCATCCCTACTTTAGCATCCTTGCATTTTCATATCCTAAAATCTAAAAATCTAAAAAACACAGTTTAGTGTCATTTACATCTTGCATTATCCCCAAACTTGCAAAAGTCTCACATGGTTGAAACAAGGTAAAAATCCAAAAGAAAGGACTTGGAGTATCCAAATGATCCTTTTCATGACACTACCCTTGGAACAAATTCAAATCGTTCTACACCTACAAGGAACACATCACAAGAAAACCAAACCAACACATGCGAACACATGAGCCTAGAAGAATTCAACAGACAATTGACTCCCAAGGAAATTGAAAGGGCTTATCAAGATCCAAGAATCTTAAGCATGGTTGAGAAAAATTTTAGTTCCAACCCTAACAAATTCTTCTATGCCCTAGCTAAAAAGGGTGCCAAGCTACCTCAAGGTTTTGATGTATCAACCCTTATGGAAGAGGGAACTAAAAATCCATTTGTACTTGGCATGCCTTCGTCATCTCAAACATAAACATACCCCTTAGGAAAACTTCACACATGAGTACCACTACCACACATATCCCAAGAATCCCAACATTTGGAAACAAGGTAACACATACCACTACACAAGGACAAAATTCTACACTTTGAAGCACCTCTAACTCCATGGATAAGACCTTTACAAATCCCCTTTTCCAAAACACACATCAAGGTTCCACTTCACAAGGTCCTACACCTTTGACTCAAAATGAAAACCATTCCTACACTTCAAAACACAAATCATGGGTCCTTATTTTAATTTCAAATTACACGAAGATCAATTCAACCTATAAAGGTTCACATTGTCTCACGAAAAATTCCAAAGAAAAACAACAATCAAGGATCTATCTCATCACTCCAAAATGTCAATCAAGGTCCTACATCATCATTCCAAAATTCCAACCAAGGAAACATTCCTTCGTCACAAAATGTCAATCAAGGACCTACATCTTTATTTCAAAATACCAACCAAGGGACCATTCCTTCATCACAAAACATCAATCAAGGACCAACACCTTCATTTTTAAACCAAGGACCAAATTTTTAAAACCAAAACACAAATCAAGGGTCTACACATCAATTCCAAATTACCATACCACATGAAAACATGACCTTTGGAACAAAACCTAAATGTCAATTTCATTCCAAATCAAACCAACACAAATCAATATGGCAACTAAGGTCTCACATCATAAGGCATCGACCATAATTCAAATCCAACCTATGATCTTAATGCTAGCACCATGACACTAAATCAAAACAATGTAACACCATCTCTTGCAAACTTCTTGATACAACAAGTGCAAACCCTTCAACAACAAATGACAAACATGCAATTGGGGACCAAAAAAAATACCTATTCCATGGAGGAATTATGGCCCTTTCCATTTTATTGAAATTTATACATGCCACCCTTTCCCTCTCATTTCACAACACCACCATAGCCTGAGTACAAGGGGATAGGGGATCCAATAGATCACATTCGAGAATTCAACACATCATGTATGGAAGTCTCATATGATCCAACCTATTTAATGAGACTATTTCTGTGAAGTCTTACGGGGGTAGTATTTATGGTTTTTTGTACATAGCAACAACTCAGACATAATATGATATCTTATCTCTCTTGAAAGGTAAATCTCTATCAGCAAGCCTCAAGAGATAACCCCAAGGTCTCTAATGCTAGGTCTTGAAAATGCAATAAAACAACTCAGTGATAAAATGTGAAATGTCGGTAATCACATGGGGACCTTACAAAACAAATGATGGAAATTTACTTTCATCAGATGTAGCAATATGGCGATGCTTTTAATCCTAAAACTAACCCAGATTCAAAATAAACAGCAAAAGAGACAATGGTTTCAGAGAGATCCTAATGCTAACACCTAAGATCAATCACAATAATGATGAATGTTGCAAATGGATAGATCCCCAATAAAACCAATCTTTGCTTGATCAAGGACAAGCCCACAACTCTATATAAATGGTGCAATCTTCTAAGGAAACTTAAGATTTTCAGACTATGAACATTCATCCACATACCCAGTAAATGGCACAATGTAAACAAGTATCCACAATTGAAATTAGCACAAAATAAGGCCCGGACTAACTTTACACAGCAATTTACAATCATAAAATTGCTAAAAGTATGGACCGGAGATCGATCAACATCATTAACATTTCACCATTGACATGAAAGAACTGAAAAACTAGCATCTAACATCTAATACTGAGAATTGAGAACAAGAAACCATAAACTGTCAAAGGTAAATACAAAGTTTTCCAAATCAACAACTCAGTTGCATTACTTCTCCAATATTACATAAAAATTTTTAGTCTCTCTCCTCTCCTATAGCTAATTTTTGAAATCAAATTGCCAATTATGGCCTTCTACAGCTTCTAATTAGCTCTTCTAACCCAGTCTAACTCTTTACAAATGAGAAGGCACTGACCTTTTATAGAAAATTACATTTTGAATCAATGGCCATGATTTAATTCATCCAATGGCATAAATTACACTTCTAGAAGCATCCAACTGTTACATTTAATTTGGGAGCTCATGGTACATCATCATCCAATCAATTGCATTCAGTTGCATTATGGCCCAATGACATTAATTTTGAGAAAATTCTCATTGGAGAATAAATACAGCTTCACATGTCTTTTCTTATTAAATGCACCTCTCCAATTGGCATACAACTGGTTGCACGGTTTATGGAAACTTTCTGTTTTCGGAAATTTTCCATTTTCGAATTTTTTTTACTTTTTTAAAAAAAAATTGCATTTCGGGAAAAAATTGTTTTCAAAAAAATCTCCATTTTGGAAAATTTTGGGATTTTGAGGGCTTGAAGAATTTTCCAAACAAAAGAAATTTCCATTTTGGAAAATTTCAGGTTTTTGAGGGCTTGAAGGAATTTTCGAAAAAAAAGAAATTTTGGGACTTTGAAGGCCTGAAAGAAGTTTCGGGAATTTCCACTCAGGGAGGAAAATCCTGAAATTCCAAGCAAGGTCAAAATCCCCTAAACCTCATAACTTTTTTCTAGAAGGAATTTTTGAAAAGTTCAAAAAGCAATTTGGCCTAATTTTTCATCCTTTATCCATTGGTGCAAAAAGATTTACACATAACATTGAAAGTTCACTTCAAAATCCTCATTTCTAATTTTCAAGACAAGTGAAGAGCCCCCAGAGCCTCAGAATATTGCCTTCATCAAACCAAGTCTTGAATTAATCCCAAAATAACCTCCCAAGAAGAGAAAAATTGAAATTGACAAAGCCAAGGTGCAGAGATGCAAAAGAAAAAGAGGGTCCCCGCCTCCGGTGGGGCGTGTGTGCAAAAATTGCACAACAGGTAGCTCTAGATTGGTTTGCACACCTTTCTCCAGGAATTAGAACATGGGGTGAACTAGCTAACAAATTCATCAATCATTTTTCTTTCAACAATAAAAATGATGTCACCCTTGCAACATTAAGCACAACCAAACAAGAAGAAGGAGAACCTCTCACCTCATTCTACCAAATATGGTGAGGTTTGGTTAGCAAATTCCCTTGTCATATTCCTGAAAAACAATTGGTCGCCATGTTTGTGGAAAATCTTAACAAAGAACTCATGAGCCAAATTCAAATCCAATGTTGCACAACCTTTGAAGAGATCCTTGAGAAAGGCATCCTTATTGAGAAAGGTCTTATCGCCAAAGGACTAGTCAAGATAAACAAAGAAAATCCAAAATGTAACAATGACAAAAACAAATACTGGTCTCGCGATAAAAATGTCGTGAATGATGGAGTTTTTGATGCCAAACTAATAACCAAAGGTCAAACAATTCAACTTAAAGGTCCCTCCTCATCAAATACACCAACCATGCCAAATACACAGATCCAAAGTCAAAACCAAACACTAAATGTTGTCCAAAACAATCAACAATGAAGAGGACCTCCTCATGCCAAAAGAACATACACTCAATTGGGTGAACCCATTGAATCAATCCTCAAATAGATTTTTCAATCTAATATCATCTCACTTCCAGACACCAAGAATTATGAACCTACCTTGATCAAACCTGATTGGTGGAAAGAAGACGAATACTGTGAATACCATAACAAAAAAGGACACAAAACAACAAGATGTTGGACACTCAAGAATATTATTCAAGACCTCATTGAAAATGGAACCATATCAATGGGAAATTCAAAAGGAAAAACCAATTCTAATCATACCATATTCAAGACTCCCTTGTAAGACCATGATAAAGGGAAAGCCTCTAGTTTAGGGAACAATAATAGTGCCAACTATGTTGTAGTCAAACATGAATAAATAACTATTATTCTTAACATAACACCTTTTGATGATCACATTGCTACCATCACCATAAATAAGATAAACTCAAAATGTGTTGTTGCTACTCGCAAGACCAAGATAACTATTCTAGGACCTCTACCTAATTCTCAGCCCAAGAGCCAATATAATCTCCTGGAGCAGTTGGGAAAAACTCCCATGCAAATCTCTATCTTGGAGCTCCTTCACACATCCCCACAACATAGAGCTATACTTGACAAGGAATTGCAAGAAGCGTTTATCCCCACTAGCCTATATTTCAATGCATTTCAGGCCATAGTCAGATACCTAGCTATGCCACATCATGTCACCTTCTTCAAGCAAGACTTTTCTGCACCAAAATCTTATCATAATGACCCCTTACATCTCGAAGTTTGCATCGATAAATGCATGATTAGATGAGTCCTAGTAGACAGTGGAGCAGGTCTAAATATGTGTTCACTAAAATTAGTGAAAGCATTGGGATACTCTGAGAATTGTATAGACTGAACAAATAAAATCACTATCAAAGCTTATGATGATGTTGAACGTTCGTCCGAAGGTGTCATTTCACTTCCTATAAGAGTTGGCCCAACAATACAAGAAACAATATTTCATGTCTTAGATCTAGATTTATATTACAATCTTCTCCTTGGCCATCCTTGGATTCATGCTATGAGAGCTATTCCATCCACCTATCATCAATGCCTCAAATTTCTACACAATGGCATTGAAATAACTATTCCAGGACACCTTGACCCTTTTCAGTATTGTTCAAACTTAAGAGGAACTGCTAAATGTTAAGTGCCCATCAATTGAGAGGCCTCACCTTCCACTTCATCCACCATTCCATCCCACTACATCAACCCATCTACTCTAGTCAAATCATCCACTACATTCACCACACCCTCCATGCCTAAGATCCAGATCCAAGACAAAGGATGCAGAGAATATAACATTAAAAGTCTCTTTTTCATTGGAAAATTGCCTAAATCACTAAAGTCTTATGAGAAACCACATCCCATGCAACCTAAGGTCATCTTCCATAATCCCCCTACCACCTTCACCAAATGGGGGGAACTTTCCAAGGAATCTCTAGATGATCACATTCTCACATGACTATACAAAGAAGAAGAAGACACTCAATCTAAGACGTTTCCAATTGAATAGTATCCAAAAGGGTTCCCAATAATGAAACAAAAAGTATATGATGGACGCAATGGTCTTGGCATAAATAAACAAGGAATGATAGAACCCTTGCAACCTCCTAAGTTGATCAAACATCAAGGGTTAGGGTTTGTACCTGTAAAAGTGACTATTTGAGGTATCATATTACCTTTGAGTGAGGTTGCTAATGCTTCAGATGAGATCGAGACATATGAAGACCCTTGGGATTTTGATTATGATTCCAATGAATATGAATGGGATTCCCTATCCTCCACTACCTTTATGGACTTAGATAAACTTTTTTAAATACTTGATGAGCCTCCTCTTGAAACATAGTTTAGTCAAATGCTCACAATTGGTTCCCCGCTAAGTCTACCAAGCCCTCATCTAAAAGTCCCCTTTAATAAAGAAGAATGGATTAAACACTTTTGGGAAACCATTGATGTTTCCTCCTGGGAACTTGGCGACTCTACGTCCATCTTTACCCTATCTACCTACACCATGACTCTTGATAACACTAATGATGGCTTACCCCTTGTCTACCCACGACTCATAGATTGGGATCAACAAGATCCACCAAGTTTGGACACTTTCAAGAACGATGAAGCAATCGCTGAGTTTATGGGACTTTGTGAAGGAATACCCAGTAGGGATCATAAGGTTGGATTTTCCATAGAAATCGATTATGCAGCATACTTTGGTGGGGTTGTCCTATCCTCTAGTCGCAAAAGTGAAAATGAAAAAAGTAAAAATAGAAATAATATGTCTTCAGGTGAAAATTGAAAGGCACCTGTTGACCATGAAAAAGTAAAAATAAAGGACGTATCTGAAGGTGAAAACCTCCCTAAGGCACCTAAGGATGGAGGATTGGACTATCTCCCAATAGATCAAGAGAGATTGTCATTTCTAATAGAAGAGATAGAAGAGGTGAATGTTGGAGCACAAGATAATTCCAAAATCATACAGTTAGCAAGATCTTTGATCGACAAGGAAAAGCTCGAGTTCAAAACTTTCTTTGTAGAAAGACAAGTCAATTTTTCCTGGTCATATGCAGATATGCCTGGATTGGATCCTGAATTAGTTTTACATCACTTACCACTGCTACACAATGCTAAACCATAAAAACAAAAGCTGAGAAAAATGAATCCACAAATTGCACTCCTTGTCAAGGTAGAATTGAAGAAACTTCTAGATGTTGGATTCATTCATTCTATTGACTATGCAGATTGGATAGTAAACCTTATTCTTTTCACTAAACCAAATGGTCAAATTAGAATCTGCAAAGATTCAGAGATCTCAATAAAGCTTGTCCTAAGGATTATTTTCCTCTACCAAACATCGACATCATAGTAGACCTCACAGCTGGATATGAAATGTTATCACTCATGGATGGATTCTTGGGTTATAATCAGATAAGGATTTCTACTGAAGATCAACCAAAAATAGCTTTTACATGTGTGTGGGGAATTTTTTGTTGAAATATGGTGTCGTTTAGACTAAAAAATGTTGGAGCTACATATCAGAGAGCGATGACTACAATCTTTCATGACTATATGCATGTGCTGATGGAAGACTATGTTAATGACCTTCTCTCTAAATCTCTAGAACAAAGTGGAAAATTAGCAATATTGGACAAGATTTTCACACGACTAGAAAAGTATCAACTCGGGCTAAATCCAAAGAAATGTGTTTTTGAGGTCCAATCAGGAAAACTTCTTGGATACATAGTCTCATGTAGAGGAATAGGAGTTGATCTTGCGAAAGTCAAAGCTATCTTGGAAATTCCACCACAAACCAATATCAGTCAATTGAGGATGTTACAAGGAAGACTACAATCAATCCGCAGATTCATTGCCCAATTAGCAGACAAGATCCACCCATTTCAACATCTGTTAAGAAAATGCATTCCCTTCAACTAGACAGAAAAGTGGCAAGAAGCATTTGATCAGATCAAAAATTATCTACTAACTCTGGTCAGTTCTTATGCCTCCAATCGATGGAAAATATTTGATATTATATGGACAGCAACAACATCCGCACTAGGGGCATTGTTAGCACAAAATGATAATGATGGCAAAGAACAGGCTATATATTACATCTGTCACACCCTAGTTGGATATGGGTTGAATTATTGTCCTATTGAGAGAGCATGTCTAGCAGTGGTATTTGTAGCACAAAAATTGAGACATTACATTAGGAATCATAAGAAAAAATTTATTTCCAAAATTGATCCTTCGAAATATCTTCTCAGCAAAGCAACACTAACATGACGACTAGCTAAATGGGTTATGATGCTAAGTGAATATGACATTGAGTATGTAGATCAAAAAGCAATAAAAGGACAGGTGATAGCAGACCAACTTGTAGATGCACCCATAAAAGTGTATCATCCTTTGATATCCAATTTCCCAAATGAATTAATCTTTGTCATAGATAGACCAATTACGTGGAAGTTATATTTTGATGGATCTTACACAGGTCATGGTTCAAGAGTTGGAGTTAGAAAATTCCTAGCCTAGAATGAGTGACAACCAACACTTCTAAGCTATGAAACCAAACCTAAACAAGAGAATACAATGAAAGCATAAGTAAAATAAAAACAACAAATAATAATACTCCCCATTCTTGATCTTGAATCACTTCTCTTGCTCTCCTATTTCTCCTTATGCAACTTTTCCCTCAGATTTGTTGATGAAGTTGTGCAAATACCTGCAAATAGTAAGCAAGAAAGTTGGAGATAATGGTTGTTAAGTTGAAATGAAGGAGAATGTTCTATTTTATAGACAATTATTCGAATGGACGGTTGAGATCAATCCTTTAGAAGGATTCCAAGATCAATGGATGAGAATGAATGAGACAGAGGTTGTGAAATGAAGGGTCAAGATTGATCTTCTAGAAAGATGCCAAGATCAATGGTTGAGAATTGATGCACCAAAAAGAGGTGAGCAATGAAGGATATGACGCCAATGGCTATGACACTCGATGGCTATGACAAACCATGAAGGCTTATGACAGATACTACTATGACAGAAATAAAGGGCATCAACCGAGCATTTTGACCAAAAGAGGTGCATAAATTATTTATTTTAAATTATTTATTCAAAAATGGAGGAAATTGACAAGTGGAAGATAAATAATTTATCTTGATTATTTATTTGGAGAAAATGAAAAAGGGGCATTTAATTAAATTAATCAATTTAATTAAATGAGGGAGATGAAAATGGAACATTAAATAATTAAGTGAGATTAATTATTTAATAGGGGAAAATGGCAAGGGATAGTTAAATAATTTTGATAATTATTTTACTATAGAAGAATTAAAAGACCATGAATACACAAATAATTAGTGGTAATCATTTATCTATAGATAAAAGGTGATAAATAAATAATTAAATAAATATTAATTCATTTAATTATTGAAGAAGAGGGGGGATTAGTGACGTAATTAATTTATTTAATTGATCAGGATAGAATAAAGATTAGAAAGTGAATTAATTAAACAATTAAAAATTATTTAATTAATAGAAGAATATGATAAAAATATAATCAAATAATTAAAACTATTTAATTATTAGGAGACCAAGACCAAGAAAAAATGACGCTTGCAAACTTAAGACATTTTTCAATGTCTACATTTTTTCCCTCTTTGACATAATGTAGTTCATCACATTGTGTCAAAGAAATTTAATTTTGAAATATGCCCCAGTGTAAAGAGAGAGGGGAAGGATGACTAGGAGGGTTGTGGTATGTCCCCTTGAGAGGACAGGCGAGTTCAAAGAACACAAATGTGCTCTCAAAATGTAAGATAAGACTAGAGGATGAAGGATAGAAGAAATTTTAGCATGAAGGAGATGGATGTTAGCATGGAAAAGACAAGGGAGATGGGATGTTAGCATGAAAAGGGGAAAGAAGATAGACATTAAATGATAAGGGAACCAACTTTCATGATTACATTTTTATATTTATCATCATTGGGCATCAAAAATGTCACAAATGGACCACAAAAACCATGGTATGACATAAACCAAGGTGTGCAAGGTGACCATTTGTGAGAGAAAAGAAGTTCAAAAGAAAAATCCAAAAGACAAGGAATGCCCCAACTCATACTAAGGATCCAATTATCCCAGTCTTTTTTCCAAGACAAACCACAAATAACAAAAAAAGAAAAGAGTCCATGATCCATCATCATCCCTCTAAATCCGTTAATAAGACATCCTCGAGGATACTAGTAACATGACCCATAACCAGTCAAAAAGGAAACATAAATCCAGACCAACAAAGTGTTTTCCAAAGAGACAATGTTTGCCAATAGTTTTGATAAGATTGTTTGATATGATTGATTAGGTTGACCAAGATGACCAAGATTTGATTTGATAAGTTTGACAAGAATTTATTGATAAGTGCACAAAGGTTGACCAATTGATTTGATTGATTGTGCTTGGTTTTAGGAAGGACACGTCCTGATTAAGGCAAGATTGATTGACCAAGATGACGAGATTGATTGACAAAGTGGACAAAGTTGATTGATTGTGCCTGATTTCAAGAAAGACACATCATGGTTAAGGAAAGATTGATTGACAAGGTTGATAATATTAATTGATTAATTAATAAAGATTGATTGATATGATCAAGCGATGTGACGATACCTTATTTCGGGAAATACATATCCTATTTAAGGTAAGGAACACATCTGATAAAGTTGACCAAGTGACAAGTGTTGACAAGACACCTAACTGCAAGAAGGACACATCTCGCTTAAGGTGAATAACCAAATTGACAAAGTATAGTCTCAGAAAGGACACATCCTAACAAGATACAAGAGATAGGACCAAATGACATAATGCCCCATTCCAATATAAGACCAGTGACCTGGCTGAGTTGATGATTGATTGGTTTGAGAGTTGACGGATTAAAATATTTTTTAGTTATGTCTATATGTTGATTCATGATTTGGTTCAAATGATGACTGTTTGCAGACCAAGACTAGGACCAGACTCGAAAAACCCCAAAGGACTGACCTAGGTGGCTTGGGGGGCTCATCAATTGATGGCCTTGCCTATATTATACACATAGAGACCTCGTAGTTCACACAACTTGATTTTGTCATATTTGACAAAAGATCGAGTCATGATTTTATTTAGACAACCTAAAAGGACTGACCTAATGACTCGGGGGCTCATTTAAGATGAACCTTGCCTACATAGTAGATGTGTAGAGACAACGTAGTTTGACCACTCTAACAAGACTGACTCTGACTCAGATTCAGAATTGGACTCTATTTTTGGAAGTCTTGAAGGTTTTTTAATGTTTTTGGATTTTGAGGATTTCATGATTTTTTTGGATTTTGAAATGTTTTGATTTTTTTGGATTTTTGAAATGTGATTTTTTTGAATTTTTTCAGGGCATTTTATGATTTTTATGGATTTTGAAGGTTTTAAAGGGTTGATACCATGTATTATTTCCCATGAAGATGTAAGTTAAGGAACTGCCCCCAGTCAGGTATAGGACCAGTTTATTATGTACAAGGGGAAGCAGTGAATGCGACGGGTGGATATGAAAGCAAAGGATGCTAAATATCGGTCATCTTCATGCCATGGGAAGGATGACAAAGCTTTATAACGGATGAGGAATAAGTGTGAACAGACGAAAGACTAGATGGAGTGACAGTAGCCAGAGGATCATAGACTGACTACATATGGTGCCTGTTTTCCAGGTTTTCACCATGGTATTAATCCAAAGTGCCACCAAAGTGGTTTTCACTTTTGGATGAATTATTTCTCTTTACTATTTTTTTGAGAGATTTTTTTTTGTCACCAAGATGCATGTTTGCCAAATTTTCATTAGGGTTACTATTTTTTGATTTGTTGATTTTTTTGTATTTTTGAATTTTAAAGGGATACTTTGAGAATCAGGTATAATACTTGTGAAGGTGCATGTTATTGATGGGTTCAGACAATAGTTCTCCTTCAGGAGTAGAAATTTGATAAGCACCAAATCCATATGTTGTTGTGACAATGTACGAGCCCAACCAATTAGGCTCAAACTTCCTAGGTTTTTCTCGTTCTCCTTGATTCTTTGGATTTTCCTTAAGGACTAGATCACCAATGTCAAAAATTCTAAGATAAACCTTCTTATTGTAAATACATCGGAGGTGGTTCTGATATGCTTGCAAGTGTGTCAAAGAATTCTACCTCTTTTCATACAGTAACTCTAACTCTTGTAGACAAGATACATGATATTCTTCTTGATCAATCAAGCCTTGCATAGAGACTCGTAGGGATGGTAATTCAACCTCTATAGGAAGTATTGCTTCAGATCCATAGATAAGGAAATATGGTCTAGCTCTCGTAGGGGTACTAATACTGGTGCAATAGGCCCATAGAGTAGGATTAAGTTGTAAGTTCTAGTCATGGCCAATGTCATTGATAGTCTTCTTCAAGATCTTTAGGATAGTATTATTAGATGTCTCATCTTGACCATTACCCTGGGGGTAATATGGAGTAGAAAAATGATGTTGAATATGGAATTTTTCATAGAGCTCACGAACATCCTAGTTTTTGAAAGGGCGGGCATTATCTATAATGATGGAGTGCGGGATACCATAATGGAAAATGATGTAATTCAAGATGAATTTGGCTATCTACTTACCAGTAATGTAAGTCAGTGGGATGGCTTCAATCCATTTTTTAAATACTCAATAGTGACAAGGATAAACTTATGTCCATTAGAAGAGGTGGGATGGATTTTTCTTATGAGGTCGAGTCCCCATTGAGAAAATGGCCATGGAAAAGTAAGCGGCTACAATTCCTGAGCTGGTGCATGTGTGAGATCTCTATGAATTTGACACTGGTGACATTTCTACACAAAATGATAGGCATCACATTCCATCGTAGGCTAGTAATATCTAGGTCTCATGAGCTTTTTGGCTAAGCTAGGAACAACAAAGTGAGCTCCACATATACCATGATGTACCTCTCGTAAGGTTGTTTGTGCTTCATTTGATTTGAGACATTGAAGGAGGGTACTATCTAAGATATGATGATAAAGGGTGTCTCTGATGATGTCATATTTATATTCTTGTCGAATAAAGGCCTTACATTGGTTAAGGGATAAGTTAGGAGCTATAATTTGGTCATACAAATAGGCATAAATGTCTTGGTACCAAGGTGAATCAAGACCAACAATTTCACACACAAGTTCAATTTCTGGGGCATTGAACACAGGGATCAACAATTGTTCTACCAAGAACTCGTATTGTGATGCATTATTGAGAATGTCCAAAAGAGATCGGATGGTAGCCATTTCATCAACTTTTCTTGGGATTTGTTCAAAAGAAATAGTATCAAAGTATAATTTGAAGCTATCCACCATGCCCTTGTAGGGTATCAATTAGTTATCCTTAGTATCATAATCATCATTGACTTGCTTTATTACTGATTGAGAATCACCGTAGACTTGAAGATCCTTGATTTTCTATTTTATTTCTATCTGAAGGCCTATCAACAATCCCTCATATTTGTCTATGTTATTAGTGTAGGGGAATGTTATTTAGAATGACTTGGGAATGGAGTCTCCTTGGGGTGTGATGAACATAATTCAATCTCTTGAACCATGAATTGTGTAAGATCCATAAAAATATAACTTCCATGTAATTGGTGTGTCTATGAAAAAGATTGATTCATCTGGGAAATCAGATATCAAAGGATGATTTTATTTTATGGGTGCATCTGCAAGTTGGTCTGCTATCACCTATCATTTTATTGCTTTTCAATTTGCATACTCAATATAATATTCACTTAGCATCATAACCCATTTAGCTAGTCTTCCTATCAGTGCTGCTTTAATGAGAAGATATTTCAGAGGATCAATTTTGGCAATCAATTTTGTCTTATAATTCAACATGTAATGTCTCAATTTTTGTGTTGAAAATACCACTGCTAGACATCCTCATTCATTTAATATCAAGTATTCTGATGTTGTTGTTGCACATAAAATATCAAATATTCTCTAACCCCATATAAAATTTCTTTGACACAACATGATGAACTACATTATGTCAAAGAGGGGAAAAATGTAGACACTGAAAAATGTCCTAAGTCTATGAGCGTCATTTTTTCTTGGTCTCCATCTCTGAATAATTAAATAATTATTATGAAAGCATCATTATATTTTGATGGATCTTACACAAGTCATGGCTCAAGAGGATCAATCTCAGTTGTCCGTTCGAATGGTTGTCTATAAAAGAGACCATTCTCCTCCATTTTCAACTTAACAACCATTATCTCCAACTTTCTTGCTTATTATTTGTAGTTTTTTGCACAACCTCATCAACAAATTTGAGGGAAAATTTGCATAAGGATGAATAGGAGAGCAAGAGATGTGATTCAATATCAAGCATGGGGAGTATTATTATTTGATGTTTTTATTTTACTTATTCTTTCATTGTATTCACTTGTTTAGGTGTGGTTTCATAGCTTAGAAGTGCTAGTTGTTACTCATTCTAGGCTAGAAATTATCTAACCCCATCTTACATTTAATATATAATTAATTCTAGGCTAGGAAATAAAATATATAGTCCTATTGAGAAAGCATGTCTAGCACTAGTATTTGCAGTACAAAAATTGAGATATTACTATAAGAGCGGGGGACCAACCACTACAAGGCCATGGGTCACGAAAGGCCAAGAATAGTATGGTTTCCCTAACTTACCTTAGTTTAAAGGAAGGTTAGGATAGGCGGGATGAGAATGATGATAATTGTAGGTCCTTTGATCACTCTACAAACCTGAGAGTCAAAAGGATCTAGGTGAGTCGATCTTTAGAGTCAACTTTGTGTCTCGAATAGCTCTCTATCAGAGGATAGAAGCACAGTTCTGGGATGACACCATGGCGTGCTAGTGTTTCACAAGTGTGTTGGCATCCATACGGCTAGAAAACTAGAGAGACAAGACTTAACCTCTAAAAAAAATACTAGTGACCTAGTTTAGGAACTTCTAAATGTGCAGAATAAGATTAACAAGTACAAAATATAAATATGGATGTGATAAAGAAAATAGATTACCATAAGGGTGATGAAGACGATATCACACAATAATATTTTCGCTAGCTTGCTCCAAGATCTCTCCACATACACACAACAAAGAAGGAAAATGTTGGGGGGATGTTTAGGGGTCTGCCTCAGTTAGACCCCCATTTTTTTGTTTCCACCACCACAGATAGCCAATTTTTACAACAATAGAAATAATGCTATAAAGGAGAGAATACAATCAAAGTATACAAAATACACTACAAAACAATACATGCTTACTCAACCCAATAATAAAGATGATGAGAGGAGCTTACCATCTCCATCCAAAGTGCTCAAAGCTAGTGGAGGAGAAAAATGGGAGGAACTCAAGCCTCTGCTGCAATGGATTCATCTTGTGCTTGCACTATCAAAGTGATGGAGTGGTAGATTTCTTATATGAAGTGTGAAGTGCTGCTACAAAGCTTGGAGTCACTGCAAAAAGTGTGGAGAGATTGTGTAAACTTGTGAAGAAGATAAAAGAGATGAAAAATGGATGAATGGAATGAGAATATGAAGGAAGAAGGTCAAGAAACAGCCATATTCGAGTTGGCCAGCCGAAGGGAGGTGTTACACTTTGACTTCCAATAGGAAGTGTAACATCTCTGTAGACTCCAGCCACAAGAATCTTCCAAGGACATAAGTGCATCGCATGGATGTCTATGCACCATGTGGGAATCCCCTACAGAAACACCTCCACTGACAAGCAAAATAGGTGTGAAGTGTGATAAGATCAATGGGCTTATGTGGAATTAAGCCTCCACCTTTGGTTTTCTAAAGTGGAAGGGGGTAAAAGGGGGATTTGCATTAAGGGTGAAAATTCATGCCAATCCATTTTTCCCCCACTTTAATGACCACAAGTATTGATGAGTGCTTTGGTAAAGTAGAGTAGTAAGGTTAGAGATGTATACCTAAACTGACCAGGAAGTAGATCATGGTTTGGCAAACCCAAAAGTGCAAGAAGGAACTTCATAGCTCTGCAAAACTATGAAGTTGAAGAATGAAAGTTCCTTACAAACTCATGGACCTACAAGCGAGGTATCCCCCAAAAACTCTAACATGAAGGAAACTGGGAAGAGCTTCTAATAGACCAACAAACCTACAAGGAAGGTATCCCCCAAGAACTCTCACATGAGGGAGACTGAGTAAAGGGGAATCTATAGAGTCAGCAATAGTGACATGTTTACCCATAGATAGAACACATCAGGAAGCGGTCGCGTAGGCCAGTGAATGGATAGTCATGCAAACCATGGCTAAGTTAGAAGAATTTCAAAGGGGTCCCTTGGGAACCCTTCAAAAGGAAGAGGGTTCCACTCAAGGGACGCATTGTTTTAAAAGTAAAGTCTAGTTAGGCTACCCCCAAGCTAGATATAAGGATGTGAAGTAGGTCTAGTAAGGTTGCCCCTAGACTAGATGGGAAGATGTAAAACTAGTCTAGTCAGGCTGCCCCCGAGCTAGATGCCATAGAATTCACTACAAATAGAAACTTTCAATGGGGTCCCTCAAGAACCCGATATGAAGAGAAAGGGTCCACTCAAGGGACACACTATTCAAAAGCTAACGTCTTCTTTTTCAAATTGATTCAACATCAAGGAATCCTTTTAAAAGATGTTCACTTCATTAAGGAATTTGAAAGGAAGGGTATTCCCCCACACGGGGGGAAGATCAAAGATGTTCCCGCTTCAAAGGAAGGCTCCCATGTCCTTTCTTTACGAACCCATGATGAAGGAAAAATGTTTTGTTATGGTTTCAAGTTGAGAGTGCAATTCTAACAAAGAAGCATGTGAAGGGTCTTTGAGAAAAGATTCATTTGGAAACGATTGTGTTTTCTAAAGACCGAGTTATGTAGAAGTGGCATTGTCACACATGAAAGGGAAAACTAAAGAAAAGAAGAGAGAACACACATGAAGAGCACATGGGTAACCTAATATTTTAGGTTCAAAACTGCTCATAGATATATATATGTATAATAATAGTATATGAATTGCCATCAACCCCCTACTATATCAGACCATGTGAGGAATGCATGGGAAGACAAAGTAAAAATAAAAAATTGGGTCAACATGGAAGGAAGCCTAAATTCTCCTGACGCTTTGGATCATCCCCAATTTACCGAAAGCCAATCATAAACATGGAATAATTATGATACACATAGAGGAAGGTTTACAACACAAACACCACACCTATATCCAAGCACCAACAGGGGTGATGAGGGTCATCCAGGCACATATGGAATGATCATGGGGGAAACACATCACAACACACACACACATATAATCTAAAGATCAAGAAGAGGGTTTGCCCCTAACACTGATCAACCAAGAGGTCATCAGATTCCCACTCTAGATCATTGTAGGGGGAAGGATGATGATCTTGCAATGGTATAATGTTAAGGGGAGGAGCTTCTGATCCTCCCACAACAAGGGCTAAGGAAGAAGGATCGATGAGGTCTCTCTAGCTCAACTCTTGTGGGTCTAAAGTCAATGACTTTGCAAAGATTGTTGAAAAAGTCAAAAATTCATCCACCAAGTTAAATATGCACTTAACAGGAGTGTCATGTTTCTCTTCGACGAATAGAGGAGTTTATAGCCAAGGTTCACTGCTAAGCTCATCAAGAGACTCGGGAGAAATGACAATCTCAAGGGAGGTTGGGACTGGTTCTGTCACTGGGATAGAACAAGTCAGTGTGGGGCCACCTTTCAAAGAAGGTGGGATCTTCTTACATCCTCCATTTTTGGAGGGGCCACTCTCTACTTTCTTCTTCATCGAAAGAGGTGAAGTCCCCATAGATGAAGCAATAAGGGTAGAGGGAGAGGAGGAAAGAACGACAGTAGATACAACCAAAGTGTTAATCATATCTACGGGCTTCGGGAAATGTGAGACATCCAGAATGGATGTCAAAAGAGGTGGCTCCACAGAAGGAGTGATGAACACCTACACCTTTTCAAGCGCATGTGTGCTCGCAGTAGAAGCCGAAAGAGATACAAAGCTAGTTTAGATAGAAAAATAATTAAGGAGAGAGGACATGACAGAAGGTGTAGTCATCTCCTCTTCCTTTTTTGTAAGGAGGATTTCTCATCTAGGAGAGCCTTTTGCAAGTTCTTGCACTCACATGTAAGGTGGTTTTTGCAACTCTTCAAACTAGAATCTAGAGGTTGAAAAGGGACGTAAGGCTCCTCCTCAGCCATGGGTGTCCGATACGGCTATTTCCAATAGAGGGACAAAATCTTGGATGGGAGTAGGAGGAGAAGGTTCATAAATGGTAGGGGGAATTGACTCTAATGCCTTGACAATGGGCCTCTTCCCGTTTGTGGGAATGGTAAGGTCACGGGGAAAATTCTCTTTGCGAGCCTTTCTTTCTGCCATATAAATAGTACCAGGGTCTAGGAGACCCATTAGGGAGGTTTGATATTCTGATCTTGGGTCTACACCAAGAGGGCATCATCAGACTCAGTAGGTAAAGACCAGGCTTATTCATCCAATACTCCTGCTAAGAAAGGGGAGTAGATGAGGCAACCCAAGAAGGAGCAAGATTCTCCTTTCCCTTTCAAGAAGAGGAGGCAGCTAGCTGGTCTACTATAGGAAGGGTCAACTTCTATTGTCCCTTGCCTCCAATTTTATGCTTCACATAGTTCTTATAAAGTAGATCTGTTCTTTGAAGGAGTGGACCGACTGGAGTGGGCCAAAAGTGATCCAACGAATATCCCCCACGAGATACCATAGGCTAGTATTTGGTGTTAGGCACCATGTGCAAAACACCCTCATGGGAAAAATTAAGACACTTATGAATTATAGAGGTGATCCCATTCATGGAAGCCAACCAAGGTATACCTAGCTTCACTTTGAATAGGTCTGACTCGGGAATGACATTGAAGACCGTGTCTACGCTCCTAGGTCCAACCAGGATGGACAGTGTTATCAATCCATAAGGTTTAAGAGAAATACCATCATGCATATGGATGATGGAATTTTTTTTCATATTCCTCCCTTTGTAGGGAGTTCAAGAATAAGGTATCCTCTATGATGACATTCACTCTACTCATGGGGTTGACTAAGACTCCTGTCATAATGTTTCTATTGAGGAAAGTGGTAATATATAGCAGAGAAGGTTTTTCATTTGTTGGTACATCTTGCGGAGTGAATGTTATATCCGACTAACCGGTCGCAAGATGAGGAGAGGGAGTAATAGTAACCATGTTTACATACACCTCTAAGTAAGAAACAGAGGTAGAGGGATCAACAATCATGTTAACAAAATGTGACAGAAACGGGTCCATGTATATTTGTAATTCACTGTTAGCTTTCACCACTGATTTTTTTGCATTTTGTTTCCTTCCATCAAGACAAACAGTACTATCCTCAATGAGATCATGTATCTCGTCACGCAAGTGCATGCAACATTTGGTATCATGTTTGTTAACTCGATGGTATTCACAATAGGTATTTCCTTTATACCACTTAGGTATGGATCCCTAACTAGTTTAGGGGTTGGCAAGTTAACAATCTTATCCTTTAATAGCTTATGTAAGATGGAAGAATAAGATTTTGATAACTTTGTAATCTTTTGGTTGCATCTGAGGTTGTTGTTATCCATAGTGACTACTACATTCGCAATGGATTTTCCTTTTCCAGAGATTGATATAATAGATTTCCCTTTAGGATGGGAGTGTGAGGAAGATCACCTAAACTGAACCACCGTCTGTTGGTACTCCCGTAAATTTGCACACATGCACGAAAGAAGGGTATTTCATAATGGAAAACTTCACTTGCCAAGGCCTTTGTAAGTTCCCTATGAACACCTTTTGCATATCAAAGTTAGGTAACGAGTATGATATTTTTGAAAAGAGTGCTTGATATCATGCTATGAAGTTAATAATCTTCTCATTATCCCCTTTTCTACACTGAACAATGTTAGAGAAGGTCATCTTTGGTTCGATGTTGGCTTGGAACTATTGTAGGAATTGGTTCACAAGCTGATCAAATGCAAAGATGGAATTGTCAAGCAAGGAACATTACCACTCAAGCGTTGTATCCTTGATGGATCAAGGGAATAGTTTTTCCATAACGCATCAATATGGAAGAATTTGGTACACAAGGCATTAAAGGTGGAAACATGTGTTTGTGGTTCCCTTTCACCACCGTATTTCTCAAATTTAGGAATCTCCATCCCTTGTTGGAAAGGAGTACTTAGAATTTCTACCGATAATGGGCTATGTTAGGAGAAGGGCTAGAAGATAGGCTAGGTCAAGGCCTAGGAAAGGTTCACTAGCTGGTTTTGCATCTTCCCCATATTTTGAAGAAGGGTGTTTAGAATAGGGTCATTAGAAGGCATAGGACCACTAGAACCATCACCAGAGTCACTGCCTAGACTACCACTATGACTATCGTTGGAGCCACCACCAATGCCACCGCCACCAGTGTGACCTCCGTCAGAGCCATCACCACTTCTAAAGCCACCACCATGACCTTTGTTGAAACTACTTATGGCAGTACCACCTCTGCTACCAAACTTTCCACCATGAAATCCTCCACCTACCATCCCGCCAAATCCTCCATCAGTAGAGGCGAAAGAAGGGGTGAAGTGAAAACCCAAAGGTTTTTTGTTCACTTTGATAGTTTCAAAATTCTTAGAAGTAGTGGGCACATTGACCAAAGGGACTACGTTGGCCATGTATACAGACATAGGAGGCATCAATACCTCTATTTTTCTTATGTGTTCTTTGAAGGGGCCACTTGGTACTATGTGACTATGATTCAAAGGGGTACACACTTCGGCTAGACCAGTGAGACTAGCCAATAGTTCTATGCATGTTTGGTCTTTTCCTACCATGTATCTTATTTCACTAATAACCTTAGCAGCCCTAGCCAGTTTTGGGTTTCTTTCTAGGTGATTTTCTAATGCACCCAACCCTTTACTAAGACTAGCGATGTATTCAGAAGGGATATGGATGGCTTCATGCTTGTCTAAATATGATGAGGTTGGTGACGTAGGAGGGGTAGGGACATGATTTTTTTCATCAAGGAATCTAGACTCACCCCGTGACACATACTCCTACATAGACAGACTAACTGTAAAACTAGAGAAAAGACAAGTAGTGAAACTAGAAGAGACCTTTGTCTTATCCATTGGAAGGTGTCGTATACTTCTCCTAAAAATATGCCCAGAGGTCATAGAATGGGTTGTGAATCTCATAAACCTTCACAACACACAATAGTACAATGATCAGAGGGTACAAGCGAAAATCTTAGAATGTCGACAAATGGGTAGACGTTGGTTCACATCAGGTTCACCAAAAATGTAAGAAAAGGGGACCAACCACTACAAGGCCCTAGGTCACGAAAGGCCAAGAGCACTATGGCTGCCCTAACTTACCTCATTTTAAAGCAAGGTTAGGATAGGTAGGATTAGAATGATGAGAATTGTAGGTCCTTTGATCACTCTACAAACCTGAGAGTCAAAAGGAGACTAGGTGAGTTGATCTTTAGAGTCAACTCTATGTCTCGGATAGCTCTTTGTCAGAGGACAACAACATGGTTTTGGGATGACATCATGGTGTGCTAGCATCTCATAGGTGCACTAGAGTTTGTATGGCCATGAAACCAAAGAGACTAGACTTAACCTCTAAAAAATAGACTAGCAACCTAATTTAGGAACTTCTAAACATGTAGAATAATATTAATAAGTACGAAATACAACAATGGACATGATAAATAAAATAGATTACCACAAGGGTGATGAAGATGATCTCACACAACAATATTTTCGCTAGCTTTCTCCAAGATCTCTCCACCTACGCAAAAAAAAAAAGGAAAATGTTGGGGGGGTTTTTAGGGTTCTGCCTCAGTCAGACCCCCATTTTGGTGTTTCCACCTCCACGGACAGCCAATATTTGTAATGATAGAAATAATACGATTAAGGAGAGAATACAAGAAAAGTATACAAAAGACACTACAAAACAATACATGCTTACTCAACCAAATGATAGAGAAGGTGAGAGGAGCTTACCACCTTCATCCAAAGTGCTCAAGGCTAGTGGAGGAGAAAGATGAGAGGAACTCAAGCCTTTGCTGCAATGGATTCATCCTATGCTTGCACTATCTAAGTGATGGAGTGGTAGATTTCTGCTATGAAGTGTAAAGTGTTGCTACAAAGCTTGGAGTGAGTGCAAAAAGTGTGGAGAGATTTTGTAAAATTGTGAAGAAGATCGAAGAAATAAAAAATGGATGAATGGAATGAGAATATGAATGAAGAAGGTCAAGAAACAGCCATATTCGGGTCATCCAACTAAAGGGAGGAATTACACTTTGATTTCCAATAGGAATTGTAATATCTCTGCAAACTCCATTGTAGGATTTTACCAGGGACATAAGCGTGTTGCGTGCATGTCTGTGCACCTCACAGGCGTCCCCAACAGAAACACCTCCACTGACACTCAAAATAGGTTCCAAGTGTGATAAGATCAGTGGGCTTATGTGGAATTAAGCCTTTGCCTTTGGTTTTATAAAGTGGAAGGGGGTAAAAGGGTAATTTGTGTTAGGGGTGAAAATTTTCACCTATACAATTACATGTTGAATCATAAGACAAAACTGATTGCCAAAATTAATCCTCTAAAATATCTTCTCAACAAAGAAGCACTGACATGAAGACTAGCTTAATGGGTTATGATGCTAAGTGAATATGACATTGAGTATGCAGATCAAAAAGAAATAAAATGACAGGTGATAGCAAACCAACTTGCAGATGCACCCATAAAAGAAGATCATCCTTTGATATATGATTTCAAAGATGAATCAATATTTTTCATAGACACACCAATTACATGGAAGTTATATTTTGATGGATCTTACACAAGTCATGGCTTAGGAGATGGAATTCTATTCATCACACCCCAAGGAGACTCCATTCCCAAGTCATTTTGAATATAATTACCATGCATTAATAATATAGCAAAATATGAGGCATTGTTGACAAGGCTTCGAATAGAAATAAAATGGAAAATCAAGGATCTTCAAGTCTACATTGATTCACGGTTAGATAAAACAAGTTAATGATGATTATGATACTAAGGATGAGACATTGATGCCCTAAAAATCCATGGTGGATAGCTTCAAACTATACTATGATAATGATTCCTTTGAACAGATCTTGAGAATCTAGAACAAAGTAGTTGATGCAATGGCTACCATCGGATATCTCTTGGAAATTCCCAATAATGCATCACAATACGAGTTCTTGGTAGAACAGTTGTTGATCCCTACATTCAATGTCCCCAAAATAGAACTTGTGTGTGAACTTGTTGGTCTTGATTCACCTTGGTACCAAGACATTTATGCTATTTGCATGACCAGATTATACCTCCTAACTTGTCCCTTAATCAACATAAGACATTTATCCGACAAGCATCTAAATATGCCATCATCAAAGACACCCTTTATCATCGTGGCTTAGATAGTACCCTCCTTCAATTTCTTGACTCAAATGAAGCACAAATAGCCTTACAAGAGGTACATCATGGTATATGTGGAGCTCACTGTACTGGTCCTACCTTAGCCCAAAATCTCATGAGAACGGGATATTACTGGCCTACGACGAAATGTGATGCCTATCACTTTGTGAAGCAATGTCACCAATGTCAGATTCATGGAGATCTTATACATGCACCTACTCAATAATTATAGTTGCTTAATTTTCCATGGCCATTTTCTCAATGGGGACTCAACTTCATAGGAAAAATCCATCCCACTTCTTTCAATGGATATAAGTTTATCCTTGTCGCCACCGAGTACTTTACAAAATAGATTGAATTCATCCCACTGACTTACATTACTAGTAAACAGATAGCCAAATTCATCCTGAATTACATCATTTTTCATTATGGTATCCCATAGTCCATCATTACAAATAATGGTCACCCTTTCAAAAACTAGGATGTTCGTGAGCTCTATGAAAAATTCCATATTCAACATCATTTTTCTACTATGTATTACCCCCAAGGTAATGGCCAAGCTAAGGCATCTAATAATACTATCCTAAAGATCTTAAAGAAGATTGTTAATGACACTAGTAATGACTGGAATTTATAACTTAACCTTGCTCTATGGGCCTATCGCACCAGTATTTGTACCCCTACGAGAGCCACACCATATTCCCTTATCTATGGATTTGAAGCAATAATTCCTATAGATTTTGAATTACCATCCCTATGAGTCTCTATGCAAGGCTTGATTGATCAAGAAGAATACCGTGTATCCTATCTACAAGAGCTAGATTTACTGGATGAAAAGAGATAGAATGCTTTGACACACTTCCAAGCATATCAGAATTGCCTCCAATGTAGTTATAATAAGAAGGTTCATCCTAGAAGTTTTGACATTGGTGATCTATTCCTAAAGGAAAGTCCAAAGAATCAAGTAGAATGAGAAAAACCTGGGAAGTTTGAGCCTAATTTCTTGGGCCCATACATTGTCACAACAACATATGGATCTGATGCTTATCAACTTTCTACTCCTAAAGGAGAACCATTGTTTGAACCCATCAACAACATGCACCTTCACAAGTATTATACTTGATTCTCAGAGTATCCCTTAAAAAGTCAAAAATACAAAAAAATAAAAAACAAATAGTCATTTTAATGAAAACCTGGTAAACGGGCATCTTGGCAACAACAAAAAAATCAAAAAACATAAAAAAAATTAAAAAAATAGCAAAGATAAATAATTCGTCCAAAAGTAAAAACCAGTTTGGTGGTGCTTTGGTACCATGGTGAAAACCTGGCAAACAAGCACCATATGTAGTCAGTCTATGTTCCTCCATCTGTTATCACTCCATCTGGTCTTTCATCCATTCACAATTATTCCTCATCCATAATAAATCTTTGTCATCCTTCCCATGGCTTGAAGACCACCGACATTTAGCATCATTTTCTTTCATATCCACCCGTCGCATTCGTCGCTTCCCCTCATACATAGTAAACTGGTCCTATACCTGACTAGGGGCAATTCCTTGACTTTAATCTTCATGGGAGATAATACATGGTATCAGCCCTTTAAAACCTTCAAAATCCATAAAATCATAAAATGTCCTAAAAAAATCCAAAAAAATCACAACATTTCAAAAAAAAATCATAAAATCCTCAAAATCCAAAAGCATCAAAAAAACTTCTAAACTTCTAAAAAACAGAGTCAGAATTTGAGTCTAAGTCTGAGTCAGTCTGTGTTCGAGTGGTTGAACTACGTTGTCTCTACACATTTTCTACATAGGAAAGGTTCATCTTAAATGACCCCCTAAGACATTAGGTTAGTCCTTTTAGGATGTCCAAATAAAATCATGACTCTGTCTTTTGTCAAATACAGAAAATTCAAATTGTGTCAAACTATGAGGTCTCTACATGTATAACATAGGCAAGGCCATCAATCGATGACCCCCCGATGTCACCTAGGTCAGTCCTTTAGGTTTTGTCGAGTCTGTGTTGGAAACAAGCTACACTGAGAGGGGGGGACAATTAATGTTGTGCAAAAATTAACTTAATTAAATTTTATCATCCAAGCATTAATGACATTAGTCCATAGTGCATAAGCATTAAAATAAACACAACACCATAACACCAATATTTTTCCGTGGAAACTTTGTTAAGGGAAAAACCATGGTGGATGGCCAATCCAAAATTATGATCTAAGTATACTCAAATGAAGATTACAAAATGGGGAATGCACTTGCATTCAGGCACACTGCCTAGAGCTCATTGCTCAAAAGAAAAGGCTCACTATCATACATGAGTTCAAATTAAAACCATCTGAATATTGAACTAAAATAATAGCATCTACAAATGCATGAATACAGTTCTGGTTAGGCTCAATAATAGATCTCCTGCCTTACAAACTAATTATGTATTTTTATGTTGCTTTGCTCATACACACAACACAAATCTTCTATGTGCAAGTCAAATTGTAGTTTATCGCTCCTCTCCTCTACTCTAACTCACAATTCATATATTAAATTAACTCATACATCATCCAAAATGATACAAACAATCATGTATATATATATGCAACATAGAATTTATTTACACTTTGTCGGCTTCAATAGAACACAAGAAAATTAAAACTGTCGGCTCAAATTATGAGGAATATGCAATGCATACCCTTAATGGTCAGCCACAACTTGGCTAGGACCCAAACAAAGATATAAAAACATAGAAATACTTAATTAATTAGTTCTCATACATCTGTGACTTTATACATTCATGAGGTCGGCCTTAATACAAGAAAAACTAAGAACAAGTCAAATGAATCTTCTAACTTCCTCACAAACTTATACGAGTTAATGTGCCTCGATAGAAACAAAGATAGTATACCAACAAATATTCCCTTAGGATGCACACTACAAAATAATAACCTGAAATCATCTTATAGATTGATGAATATTGTGCTACCGGATACTCTGTTCTTCCTTGACAATCTTCAATCTTCCTGTTGGTATGGACAAATGATAGTGTGTGGATCTGGTCATTGATTAGGGTTGCCATCAATGACAACACAAAGTGATACACCCAGTGTCTCTTTCCAACAATCTCCCTCTTTGGCATTGATGTCAACACTTAGTGAAAAATGACTAAGTGTCGGACCAGTACCAAGATAGATTGCACTGCTATCCAAAATTCCAAAAATAAAATTCCAAAAAAGTAATTCCCCCCTTGAGATAATTGAGAATTTTTCACTCCACTTCTTCTCCGCCTTTCACATCAATGGAAAAGTTAGGGGTTGCATGCCAAAAATGGATCAAATCATCAAAACTGTTATGCAAAAATTGTTACTATAACTTACATAAGTTGAAAGATGTCTGCAAAGTCTTTCTTCAGCTTAATCAAATTTGTGTCCCAAATTATTTTGAGACTTTCCAAAATTTTAATATGACCACATATCAAACAATATTGTGTCTCTGTGAACTCCAGGTTGGTTGGATCAACAACTCCTACAGATTCTTCTCCTTCTTTTAGAGCACTTGATAATATGTCAAGTTTTGGATAGATTATGCTTCTAAGTTCATAGGTTCTAGCAACAATTTTATCATTTTCATGCTTCAAAACTTTTATGTCATTGAGCAGGGACATTACTTCACCTTCCACTTTCCCAACACCACTGAATAGCAGATCAAATGCTTCAGAAATGGCACTTAACTTGTTTTCCAGATCTTTCACCTTTTTCTCATTTTGTTCAATGAATTTTGAAAAATACAAACATACTTTTTAGATCTTGCCTCCTTTTGATAAAGCATCTTGCACATTCTTTATACATGTGGTTAAAAGTATTTTTTCTTGGACAATCATCTTTTTCATTCCATTGACCCTTTTAGCATCAAATTTATTTTGCACTTTTAGCATGGCTGACTTTTCTAACGACTCAAAGTGAGTGTCAAATACTCTTTGATAAGTCTTTTTAGTTCATAGTAGGATGAACTAGTCAGATCTTTTACATAGGATGGTATTATCTTCTCCAATACTCTGGATGCCAGATTTACTAGTTCACTGTCCTTAATGTGTGATTTTAGTATCTCTTCTTTGGCTTGTGTTCTGCCTTGCATAACCACCCCATCTTTTACCTTGGTCAAAATAGGTCCCCTTTATGTTTTTGTCCTTGGTTGATTTTCAAACAAAATTTGGAGTCTTTCTTTTCTAACACTTTTTTTTTCTTTGGTTTAGTCTGGTGGACCCACAATCGGAACCGAATCGGGTTTTGAAACTTCCTTTAAAACTCATTTCGATCCCCATTCAGACAGTCTTTCTTTTAAACCTTTTGTCTTGTCTTTGTCAAATTTGGAGCCAGAGTGGAAGTTAAGTCGGTGTTTATTCAAAATTCCAAGATCAAATTCCATTCCACTTCCACCTCAGCTTTTGGTCTTTCATTTTAGATTAGGTTTTGTATATTGAGTTTTCTTGGTTCAGTCTTTTTGTATAATTTTGTCATTTTGTTACGCTTTTCTCTTTGTCGGCAGAACCGGACCCGAAACGGGAACCAGGTTAGGAGATTAAACAATTTTCCAAGTCAATTTTCATTTTGATTCTGCTCCCGTCATTTCTTGGTTGTTGACTTTTTTACTGAAGTCACACGACAGTAATGGGCCAGCTCTTCGATAGTTCTGACATTGCTCTACTGCATTTAATGCATTAATGACAACTTCCATGCGTGTGCGAAACATCGATTTTTAACTTAATTACGGATTAACACATAGTTATTATCACTATTCTTAAGAGATTGAAGAGCGAACCAAAGTTGTAGTGAAGCTTTTGTGTGAGTAAATCAATTGAAGGAGAGACAGTTGCTCATGGATTTCTTCAGGAGGTTTGCCTATTTATTTGCATTCGAGGTAGGGTTTCCTATTCTCATTCTTCTTTTACTTACTTTCACGTTTTTCATTTATGTTCATGTTAGATTTTTTTTCTTTGGGCAAGTTCATGTTTCTCATTAGGTTTGCATGTTTAGTTTTCTTTCTTTCTTTATTTGTTGTTCTTGTCTTCTTTTTTTTTGCTTTTGTATCTGGTTTCTTTGTTTTAGGGCACAGTCATTTTCACGTTTTAGTCGTGATCGCGTTGTGCTACTTTAGATTTTAAATGTGTAGATAAAATTAGGGTTCCACAATGAGTTAGGGTTTGTTAAATCTTGTTTTTACTTAGGAAATTTTGTTGCGCATTCAATCTGGTTAAATTGGAGGGTTTAAATTTGTGCCCTAGTTTTTATATCGAGTTTATTTTAGATTAGGGTTTTTTTGGTGCACTTCTGTATTCACAATTTAATTTAAATATGATGCCCTATAAATTACAATCGCCCCTTGGTCATATGGGGATGGTCTCATCATGTTATATTTTAGCCCCTTTTCATTTAATATGATCTAGTCATTAATCATGAAGTTATGCATTAAACTATTAAAACATTTATGACGTCATGATCTTTTTAGGTGGAGGCGGGATCAAAATCAATCTAGAACTTTAAATCATGTTTTCCAATAGGTATTGATTCCCTTTCTATCCTGTCTTTGACTCCGCTTATAGTGAGAAGCCTTTTTTCAAAATAGCAATAACCTAGGTGGAAGCGGAATCAGAACCAAAATGGAATGTGAAAATAGAAAATCTGAAAGAAACCAAATCCGTTTCCATTCCGGTCCCGGTTCCGATTACCATTCCAGTTCTGACTCTGAGCCCGCTCGTTATTATTGAAATCTCAATAACGGTTTTGGCTCTGATCCTAGCTGTGTTTTAAAGGAGACTATTAAAGAATGTCTTACGTTTGGTTCTACCTCCAATATATATATGAAAGGTAATGTTTTTAAGGCATATTTTCTGATAGTTATTGAAGGATCTAATTGTGGGTTTTTGTGTAGGAAAGCTAAAGGATGTTAGGAGCATTAGGAGAAGCCTCTCAAAGGAATCGGCTTGCAGAGACATCAAAGGCAGCAGCAAAGCCCAAGAAGATAAAGATGGAGTATCTACCTTATACTTTAAGGTATAATCATAAGGGTCTTGCGGTCACAACAAGCAAAGTGGAATCGGATTGGTCAAACATCACCGACACAAATCTGGGCTCATACAATTTTGAGGAGCTGTATTAAGAAATGTTTGTTCAAGATATAACAGGGAGAACACAAAGAATTGTTGAGTCTAGTTTGGCTCATATCACCTTATTCCCTTAATTTGTCCAGTGCCCAAAGTTGATTATGACAGCAGCAAGCTCCTATAATCCAACCACTAGGCAATGTAAGGATTCATAGGACAATGTTATTATTGATCTCACTCCTCAGCTATTTCAAACTATGTTTAGTGTCCTGGATCCAAAGAATCTGGCACAGTTAAAGGAGGCTGAAGCTTTGGAGAAATATAGAAAATATAAAGCATCCAACAAGGCTCACTTGAATAAGAAATGGTTGAAAATAGCGAAGATCTCTGACCAAACTTCATGATCAACCGAAGAGAACAAAGTTCTACAAAGAAGTATCAGACCTGATCAAAATGTTGTCCAGGGTATTTGGGAAGAGGGATGCATTTCACTTCAAGGAGAGGATGTTTCCTTTCATTCAAACCATCTTGAATGACAAACAATAGTTTCATTGGCCAATGGTGGTCTCTGATGCTATTCATGACCAGTTGACAAGGATAAGGGAAACCAAATGTTTCTTTATGACTTCTTATGTTGTTTATGCAACTATTAGAGGAGGTATATTTCTAGGTTTAAGGAGAGTGGGAATATTGGGAGAGAGAGAGATGGACAAAAGAAAGTGTGGGACCATTATGATCAGTTATCTCTGCAAGTATCTAAAACACAACTTAGAAGGGTTAATGATGCATTTCTATATGTAATCATTAACCAATTGAACAGAGATGCAGGGTATAGACTGAGCCAAGAAGCTATGGCATTTATCATGGAATGGGAATGTTGGTATATTCATTACCCCAAGTTCACATATTTCAAGCTAGCTAGCTTTGAAGGTCATTTGTTGCCAAGATGTTGTAATAATAGGATAGTGTTGCTGGAATTTGTTTATCAAGCTCTAGGGGTTAATGCTCGGTTTGGATTGAAGCACAAAACAGGATGTCATAATTTTCCCATGCAGTTGGGTGAATACAGCTATCAGCATATGGTGGCAGCAAAGGTAGTGTGCAGTGAGTTGATACATCTAAAACTAGGTTTGTATATAGCTCGGAAGTAATTTGACTTGAAGAGGAAGATGAATGCCTTGCTTCCTTCCATTTTTGATAAACATTTAAATTTGTTGGAAGATTTCTGGAGTGGCTGGAAGGATGAGTATGACCTCAAGAAGAAGAATTATGAGAGGTTACCCATCTCAATCATGGCAGAGCTTGGGATCAAAGATGATATCCTTGACACATTAGTAGATGATGGAGTGGTATTAGATCCATCATATGAGGCATTAAACATTGAAACTAAGAGCTTGGATCTAGTGGACTGGGATAGTGCGGAAACAATTGACATAAATCAAATAGGGAGGACAGTTTTGGATAGAAGTATTCATTGGCTGGTCCTAAGAACCAAAACTCCTCAAGAACTAGCTCCTAAGAAGGGGAAGGGCTACAAGAGAATTAGAAGGAAATTACCTTCCAAGGAGCCCTTGGAATTCTTTCCTCCAGACATTGAAGAGATTAAGCTTGAAGTAGCAGCTCAAGATGAACCAGAGACACCAGAGGGAGATGCCCAACTAGGATCTATAGTTTCAACACCTGCATTAGGTGAGTCCTCTACTCAAGTCCCACTTGCAAAGCAGCAAAGTGAAGAAATGCAAAAAGGGAATCTTCATAATATTGTTGAATCCATGAAGGGAAAAGGATTAGAGGTAGAGATCCATGATGTTGGAACAGATTTTGATGAGATTCTATCATAGAAGGGTGCACAAGAAAATATACCTCTAGAGGAGGATAGTGAACAGGTGTTGACAGAGGAGGATCAATGGGCGTTATTTGAAGAGGCCAACAAGGTTGTTAATGATCAAGCATATGCTGCATCAATGGAGAAACAAAAGGAAATTGATACCAAGATATAGGCAGATGCCTTACTTGAGTAGCAACACAAAGAAGCTAAGTTAAAAGCTGATGAAATAGAGAAGCAGCAGAGGCAAAAAGAGCATGAGCTCAAAGTCAAGGAAGAGAATGATAAATTAGAATTGGTACAAAAATTTCATGACCTTGAGGAGGAAAAGGCAAGACATCGAAGGGAAAGAGAAGTTCTAGTGGCTAAGTTAAAGCTTGCTGAAGAATCTCTTAAAGAGAAAGAGAAAGCAGAATGATTGCCAAAGGAGAAATATGTCAAAGAACTGATCAAGAAGCAACAAGAGTAAAAGGAAGATGCATAAAAACTTAAAGAATTAGAGGAAGAAAGAAAACAAGAATTGGAGAAAAGAATATTAGAAGAAGAAAGGTTGAAGAAGGAGGAAGAAGATAGAGAATACAAGAACAAAAGGACAGGGAGGAAGCTGAAAAGCTTGCACAAACAAGTGTGGAGCAAGAGTAGCAAGAGAAATAGAGGGTTGATTCTCAACCTCAAATAAATGTGCAACCACGCTTTACTACTACCTCTTCTTCTTCAACTATGATGATGGTTACTCCAGGTGATCCTACTTGGTTGAAATTGGATCTTCAGAAGAGATCATCGACACCTTCACAACCTCTCAATTGGGAGGATATGATGAAGGAAATTGAGAAAGAAAGGCCTAAAAAGAAGGCCAAGATCCTATATTCCACTAGGCTAACCGACAAAGGAGAAATTGTGGTGGAATGTGCTATACCCATGATAGACAAGGATGTAGGGGAAATGCAATTAACAGATTATCAGCTGGGCACTGTTAATTTGGGGAGACCTACTAGAGATCAACAAATGAATTTAATTGATGTGGTAGCATCGTCAACCAAATCAAGAATGCTAAAGGATAAACAAAGGAAAGATAAGCTTAAGGCTCAGTTAGATCAGTTGCATGTTTTCCTAAAAAGTGTTTCTGCTCCGAGGACACAATAGGTTGCTACTATTGAGACCCCAATTTTTTTGAGTAAGAAAGAAGTAGATGATTTGGTACAGGTGAGGGGAAAGATAGAAATGTTGGATCGGTGGGTTGATAAATTGAATCAAGAAATAAGTGAAGTACTAGAAGACAGTTTTGGGGTTTACAAAATGACTAAGGAATTGATAGAAGAAATGAATCAATATGTTAAAACATTGGAAGAACAAGAGGAGGAGTACAAAGGATATAGTCAAAAATTGAAACAAGTTAATAAATTGCCTAAAACTACTCCTCTAGAACAGTCGATACTTGAAGAAGATAATAAAAATTTCTTGGAAAAGACTTCTTGCATACTCCAATTTAGATCATATTTTCTATATAAACATAGAAATAAGGTTCAAGATTCTGTTAAGGATCTGAATGAACAATTTGAGGAGTTGGAAGCCATTATTGTTGTTATAGTAAATGTTGATGTACCAGTAAAGGAAGGCCTACCTTTAAGCCAAATAAAGGAGAAGTGGGATGAAAGGTTTAAAGAGGTTATGCAGAGAGGAGATGATGGTGAAAATTTATTGATAGTTCGATTGATGGACATCAAAGAAGAGATAAGGGCAGCTAAGAGGGAGTTGACGAAGCTGAAAGATATGAGAGGGTTTGTTGCAGCAGAATTGGAAAGAATTAAGTTTGAAGACAACTAGGTGGATGGGCCAGAATTGGACATACTACAACAAGTCTTCTCCAGTTTTAACGAATACATTGCAGAACAAACTTTTCATGCATGGCTTTCTTCTTCTTTGCATATGGCATGCAGGACTAGCATTTTTTGAAGCACATGGCTTTCTTCTCTCCTATCTTCTTTTTCTTTCAGTTTAACTGAGTTTCCAAGATAACTGTAATCCCTAAAAGGGTGGGTCGACTTAAAATAGAAGAGGACTTTAGATTTTGTATATCTATAATACCCTTGGGGTATCATATTGTAAGGGTCGGCTAATAGAGAATAGAATTGGCCACCTAATATTAGCAGATAGAATTTTTCATAGTTGTTACAGAGATACATTGTTACTTCATTTTTACAGTTGAATAAAATTATAGGTGTTTACACAATATGGTGTTAGAATTAAGTTTTACTTGATAAGGTTGATGAGTTATAATCTATCTATATGCTAGTGATTGTGTTGAAGCATGATTGTTTCTTATGTGATGAAATTCATTAGAAGAAGTCGTATTTAAGGATTATCTCGTTAGATTATCGATGAATTGAATTTATTGAAGTCTATTGATCTATGATCTTAGCGATGAATGAATGTGTGTTCTTTTTTGAATCTTTGAAATCGTTGTGATATGAGAATTGTGATGTTAAAATAAGCACCTTAGATGCATGCAATAGTATGGATTATTCTGTAAATTGTGTCATGCTTTGGTTTCCTTGATTTGTTGGAAAAAATTCATTGTTGAAGATATATGTCTAGATGCTAGATGAGTTTTTGTTCATGTTTACTGGTTTACCCTCTGATCTATCTTTTTCTTTTATTTAAAAACCCCTTTCTTCATTAAAATAGCTCTATGAATAATTCATTGCTTGTATTCTTTGTTACCAGCACAAGCCCCTTGAATATTAAAGTTGCATGGACCAATTGAGTGACACCACAAAATTGAGAAGCAACTACTAGGACCTTGGGAGTTAGGATACTATATGTTGTCTTTCTTTTTCAGGAGAAATCGAGTAGAAATATTTTGTTTAAATGTTGTTTGTGTCATTTTCACCATCAACAAATTTGGCGCTAGAAGGAGGGCCTGAAAGAACAAGTTGGATTGCATTGTGTCTTTCTCACTGGAGAAATATGGGAGGATTCTCAGATCCTCTACTAATCCTGAACCATTAGAAGAACTTCAAACCCCGATCAAACCTAGACCCCATGCTCGTAGGATATTGATACCTACTTTTCCACCACCACTTACTCCACCTGGATTTCCTCTGAATCCACCCACATCACCACCAGTTCAACCTAATTCACCACCAAATAGGCCTAAGTCTCCACCAATTCAACCTGCATCACCACCACCTGCTCAACCAATCCTACCCATGGCTTACTTTGTGAATAATCCCTATCCCTTAGGGACTATTCCAGGAGGAATCCATGACTTACCAAAGAACCCAGAAAAATTTTGTCCTAAGTACATACATGGTGAATCAAGAAGTGTTGTGGAGCATATGCAAGCATTCAAAGATGCTTGCACACAAGCTCAAGTTGCTCACCAGGATATGGTATTTAGATTATTTCCTTATTATTTAGGAGATATGGCATATAACTGGTATTTAAATCTGCCCCGGGGATCTATTCTGGGTTGGACAAATTTAGAAAATGCATTTATTAATCAATTTTGGGTTTATGTGGACCCTGCCATCTTGTATCACCAGTTTTCCACCATAAAAAAGGAGCATCATGAGCCACTACCTTTGTTCAATACTAGATTCCAAAGAATGTTCCATAGGTTGGAAGACCCTTACTTGGTAGCTGATAATATTGCCATGCAGGCATATTTAAGAGTTGTTGATCCCTTGATTGGCCTATTCTTGTAGAGGACTTATCAACCTGATGAGATTAACTCTTTGTCTAAAGTTTATCATCTGGCCATCAAGTTGCAATAGCAAATAAGTCTACAATCAGGAGGTTTAGGAGTAGCTCTTCCTCCCATGAATTATCAAATGCCTAACCCACCATTGTACAACACTGTCCTAGGGATGTCTTACTCCCAGTATGGACCTATGTATGAGTTACAAGCTCCACCTACCATGCCTTTTTTCGGAAATGGCATGCAAGATTCTTCCCAAAAACCTCAAAATCAACAATAATAAGCGAGAGGATCAACCCATGTTCATTCCCCAGCCATAGTGCAGAATGTGCAAAATGAGTAAACTGTCCAACTGACTAGTGAGCTAGAGACTCGCAAGAAGACTCTATCTCAAATGTCTAATGACATGGCACCGCTTAGGAGAAACCCTCCCCACAACCAAAATCAGAATTATCAAAACCAAGGAGGTTACAACAATCAGGGAAATTACTCCAATCAGAATGGGAATCAAAACACCAACCAGAACTTTCAGAATCAAAATTCCTCTAATCAAAATTACCAAAATCAGAATAGAGGATATAACCAGAGGTTCAATAACAACAAAAACAACAATAGGCATTGGAATACTAGACCTAACAATGGGGGAGTTCCTCATAACTATCAATCAAGTGAGGAGAGGCCACATACTACTAATGTAGCTGACTTCAATTTCATGACTAATTGGTGCAGGCTACATGATATTGAAGCACATTTGGAGGTTAATTGCCCTGAAATGGAGAAGATTGTAAAGATTGCACAAGTTGATGCCCATCCTCCAGCAAGAAATTCCAATCAAGATAATGGGTCAGTCAGTACTGATATGACTTATGAGACTATTGAAGAGAAATACCAGTTTCCTATGCAAGAAGATAATGAGCCAGAGGAAGATGTGTATGATGCCCAAGCTTTTCAGTCCAAAGGAGGTCACTTTCTGAGAAATCAGAATAAAGGCCCATTTACTACATCTGCACCCCCAAACAACATGGTCCCACCAAACCAAAATGCAGATAATAATCCACCAGCACTAAAGGGACCTTCTGACCTTCAAAATAGAGGCAATCCGCCTCCTTTTCCTAAGTATCAAGTTAGGAATGATTCAGAATTTGATTTTATTGCAGAAATGCAGAGACAGAAGACGTCCTTGTCATTCTTTGACATCATGAAGTGGTGCCCAGCTCAACATGAGGTGGTATTGAAAGCCTTGGAAGAGGAAAATCACTTAAAGGGAAAAGGTAAAGTGACTCCAGCAAAGGAGACAAATGCAGCCATTTATAAAGGTAAGACCAATACCCCACCTTTTCTTTTAAGTTTAAGGATTTTTGGAAAGAATTTGCATAATTTTTTATTGGACTCTGGAGCATCGGGAAATGTTATGCCCTTTTCAATATGTAAGAAGTTAGGATTAAGTCCTATCTCGACCAATAAGAAAGTGATTTAGTTAGATAAAACTGAGGTCAATATTGTAGGTGAACTAAAGAACATGCATGTATGGTTGGATCAGATCCAAGGATCTAGACCTACATAGATATCCAAGTGGCTAATATCCCAGAGACATATGGTATGCTTCTAAGTCGGGAGCTAATGAAAAGTATTGGTGGATATTTTTCCTTGGATTTATCTCACATGTGGCTACCCCAGAAGGGGGTTGCAACATAGATAAGGATTGAAAGTGAACCTAGACTCAAGCATATGATCACAAAATATGATGCTTCAAATAAAGTAGCATATTTTGAGACTGAGATAGGAGTTTACAAACAAGAGGAATTCCTTACTTTCTTTGTAGTTAGTCCTAGGGATACATTGACCCTAGAACATAGTGACCCAATGATCTGCATCAACCAACAAGTTCTAATAAGGAAATTTCAACAAGATAGGCTGGTTTTAGGAGAAGAAACTGATTTGTGTAGTTTGTTGCTTCCTAATTGGTGTAGGATTCATTATCACAATCATTCAGAATTAACATGTCAATCATGTCTAGATATCTTAAGTCATGTAGATCAGTCTCAGCAAATATATCAAGAGAAACCCCAGACCCCCATCAATGAGTTTTCTTTCAAAGTTAAGGATTCTACCATTCATACATGGGCTAGTCTTTCTCAAGAGGAAGGTTCCTCACCAATAGATCAGACTCAGGTTTTATGTTCTAAAATCCAGGAAGTTGAGGTGTCCCAATTCCTATTCAATACATCTACCCCAAATACTTTTCCAATACCCAAGGTATTGATGAGAAATGAGTTGGATTGCAATTTAACCCAAGAGGTTGTTCTGGAAGTGATTTCTGAGTAGGCTGAAAACATAGAAAAATCTTCAAGTGAGCTTTGTCCCGAATTAATTTCTGATAACCAACAAAAGTTTGAGCTACCACACAGCCTAAGTAAGTCATCCCCTATTATCCCTAAAAAGAAAGAGCTCCCATCCAAAGACCAATTATGGACCATTAAATTTGATGGTTCCAAATCTAAAGCCAGAAGTGGAGCAGGGATTGAACCCGAAAGGGAAGACTTACTTTGCTTCTTATAGATTGCAGTTCGGTTGTACAAACAATGTGGCTAAGTATGAAGCAATTGCTCGAGGTCTTATGTTTGCTCATAAGAAGAAGGTTACTGCTCTCACATTTATGGGAGATGCTGAGGTGATTGTAAAGCAGGTACATAGCCAATATACATGTCATAACAAAAGATTGGTTGCATACAGAAAAAAGTTTGGAATTTAATCAAATATTTTGATGTTTTTGGGATTGGTCTAATCCCTAAGGAAGCTAATCAAATTGTAGATGCTCTTGTTGTTGCTACTAGCACATTATAACCCATGCAAGATTCTAATCTAAAGATATTTTCAGTTGAGTTGATTTCAGTCCTAGCTATTCCTGATAATGTCTGACACTTTCAGGTATTTGATGATGATCAACATATATTGGCCTTTTTGGAAAGTTCTGATGTTTTTCAAGGACAAATAATAGATGAATATAAAAGGGATCTGGGAGATTGGGATCTTGAGAAAGAGATTCTAGAAGGGATATTGGATTTGAAAAGTAATAGCATTCTAAAAGGGATGGTTGCTTTAGAGAGGATATTTGACTCAGACCCACAGGCTCGTCAAAGAGTGCCTACAGAGAGTGATGGAAGGAAGTATGAATCTATAAATTTGAATCACTTAGGCCCAAAAAGGAATGTTCTTATAGGAAAGACTTATCCTTAGGAAATTAAGGACAAGATAATCAAGGTCTTGGAGCAGAACATTGAAGCTATTGCTTGGAGTTATGATGATTTAAATTTTTTTGACACTTTAGTGATTACTCGCACCATACCTCTCAAGCCAGAATCCAGGCCTTTTCGCCAGAAGCAATGCCCTTTCAATGTTTTAATTGAGCCCTTGATCCAAAAAGAGGTGCAAAAACTTTTATCTGCTAGAATAATCTTTTCGATTAGACATTCTACCTAGGTGGCTAATCTAGTTCCTGTGCACAAGAAGAATGGTGAGATCAGATTATGTGTTGATTTCAGGAATCCAAACAAGGCCTCTGAGAAGGACAATTATCCATTTCCTACACTTGATGAAGTATTACAAAAGGTTAATGGATCCCAGATGATGTCATTCTTGGATGGTTATTCTAGATACAATCAGGTTCTTGTTAGTCATGAGGATAGGATGAAGACTGCTTTCACCACTAAATGGGGCACATTTCTTACAGGAGGATGCCATTTGGTCTCATCAATGTTGGAGCTACTTTTCAGAGGGCAATGGATGTAGCTTTCAAAGATCTAATAGGAAAATGTATAATCATTTATGTAGATGATTTAACCATCTTCTCTAAGAATAGAGAAGACCATGCTGCTGACCTGGAAAAGGTTTTTAAGAAATTGATAAGTTATGGTGTCTCTCTTAATCCAAAGAAATGTGTATTTGGAGTATCTGAAGGGAAAATTTTAGGTCATTTTATATCAGATGAAGGGATATCTATAGATCCTGACCGAGTGGAGGCCATTTTGAAATTGACAAGGCTGGGCAGCAAGAAAGAAATAAGGTCCTTCTTTGGAAGGATCAATTTTGTTAGAAAATTTATAATAGGGTTTGCGAAGATCATCAAACCTCTCAATGAAATGATGAAAAAGGATGTGAAAACTGAGTGGAGTGAAGAGGCTAAGTCTGCTTTCTCATAGATTAAACAATCTATATCTGAGGCACCTATTTTGACAAGCCCGAATTATCTAAAACCCTTCTATATCTATTCTTTTGCTTTTGACCATTCATGTGTAGTCATTTTAACACAACGAAGAGAAGAGAGTGAGGAGAGACCTATTGCTTTTATGAGCTCTCCATTTAAGAATGCAAAAGTAAGATACTCACCACTGGAAAAACAAGCCTTTGCATTGGTACGAGTGGTAAAGAAGTTCAGACATTACATAATTCAAAGTCAAGTAATGGCCATAGTTCCAGATCCAGTTGTGAAGTCTCTTCTGATGCAAAGTGAATTGGGAGAATGAAGAGGGAAGTGGATGGAAATCTTACAGGAGTTTGACTTAGAAATTCCCTTGATGAAACTCGTTCGAGGGCAAGGTTTGTCAAAAGCAATGGCAGATGTGGATAAGAACATTACCTGTCAATATTACACTGTCCAATTATTTAATAAGGATCCCTGGTATACAGATTTAATTTTCTTTCTCCTCAATAACAAATGTCCAGAAGGAATGAATGCTATTCAAAGGAGAGCATTGAGGATCAAGAGTGCTCATTACATGCTTAAAGGGGGATCTATCTACAAAAAGAATTTTCAAGGAATTTACCTACATTGTTTGGATCAGCAAGAGGCTAAGCATGTTATTTCTGAGTTTCATGGAAGGCATGGAACACGGCATGGGTCTGCTGATGCATTGGCTCATCAGATTCTAAGATCAAGCTATTATTGGCCTTATGTATTTTGGGATGCACATCAACATGGTAGGACTTTTCATGTATGCCAAACTTTAGCACCCAAGGAAAGAAATCTTGCAATTCCTTTATAGCCAATATATGAGGTAAGGCCATTTTCTCAATGGGCACTTGATTTTTTAGGTGTAATTAATCTTAATTATTCTACAGGTCATAAATTCATCTTGACTACAAATGACTACTGCACACGTTGGACTAAGGCCCAGCCCTGTAAGAATAGCACCACTGAGGTGGTCATCAAGTTTATGACTGAGAACATCACAACCAGGTTTGGAGTTCCATTTGCTCTGGTATGTGATAATGGCCTTGCTTTTTCTTCTGCTGAATTCATTTTATGGGCATATGAACATAAAATTGTTTCTTCTAATTACTACCCTTAAGGAAATGGAGTGGCTGAGTCCACAAATAAAAACTTGTTGGAAGTAATAAGAAATTTGTTAGAAAACAATCCTAGGGACTGGCACACCCAGTTGAGATTTTCCTTGTGGGCATATCGAACCCAAATCAAAGCAGCCCTAGGAAATTCACCTTTTAAGTTGGTCTATGGCCAAGACCCGGTCTTCCCAATCCATTTACAAATACCTATTCTTAAGTTCATGAAGGAATTTTATACTAAGGATGATAGGATTGAGGTTAGATTACTTAATTTACTGAAGATGGAAGAGAAAAGAGATGCTGCTTTGCAGCAATTCTCTAAACATCAGGCTATTGTCAAATGTTGGTTTGATAAAAGAGCCAAGATAAAAGCTTTTAGGATATCAGATCTTGTATTACTATGGGATCAGGCCAGAAAAAAGAAAGGAGATCACCAGAAGTTTGATAAACTTTGGTTAGGTCCTTATCAAGTGGCTGAGATACTAGGTGAGAATGTTTTTCATTTAAGTACCTTAACAAGAGAGCTTGTTCCATTACCAGTTAATGGTCAGTTTCTCAAGCACTATTTTGGTGCATAAAAGTTTTGATGTTTTAAAGAAAATGTATTATATTATATCATATGTAAGTTTATGTTTTAGTTTTAGTTTTTAGTTTTGCGTTGTTTGTTTGTTTTCTTTGTTTGTTTTTGTTTGTTTGTTTTGTTTTGTCTTGTTTCATTGGGGATCCTCATTTTGTTCATCTCAAGATAAGGGGTTGTTATTCAAGTTATAATACTAATACTAGGAGAGAAATTGGTTTAGGTATTTTCATCATCACCATGGAAAAGGATTTCATTCTGAAACTTATGTTTTATGACCATTCTAGTTTGGGTTTGAAAAGTTATTAAGGATAGAAGATTCATTGTGAATATCTCATGAATTGTGATAAAAAATCTATCACCAAATTAGGAAAATGTCTACATGAGTAAGTACCTATTTGTTTTGGAGTGGCTCTAGCCATTGATTCAAGTGAAAAATCTGATTCCAAGACTATCATGAAATCCATTGTAGTTCTCAACCCATGTTTCAGATTCATTATGTCTAAGTATTAAGGAAGGTGCATAAAATATTTCCACAAGGAAGGCTTGAAGAAAAATGATAATGAAGAAAAAAAAGATGAAAGCAAACTCAATATCAAATGGGTAATCAAATATCTCTATCGGGGCTATGGACGCCTGGCTGGCAGTAGAGCAATGCTTTGAGAGAACTAGAGGTACCTCCATCAGGGCTATGGATGCATGTCTAGCAGCAGAGAAATTCCAAGGATTTTATTGCACGATAGTTAAAGGACTCAACCTATGTAGCTTGAATCTTAGGTATAGTTGTTCACGAATAGAGAAAGTATCTACAAAGAATGATGCACAATATATGCACACACTCGGATTCAAAAATAACTCATGAGCACATACATCTAAGATTCCAACTAAACCTTATTCTAGATATATCTAATCTTATTCAAGTTAGCATGCTTCATAAACCAAGTAGTTTTAGGGTGACTGAAATTTTCTTTGGGTATCTTGAAAATGGGTAAACCATTTTCCCAGCCGGGTCACCATTTGTAATGTCTTGCATAACCACCCCATCTTTTGCCTTGGTCAAAATGGGTCCCCTTTATGTTTTTTTCCTTGGTTGATTTTCAAACAAAGTTTGGAATCTTTCTTTTCAAACAATTTCTTTTTCTTTGGTTTAGTCTGCCGAACCCATAACCGGAACCAGAACCGAATCGGGTTTTGAAACTTCCTTTAAAACTCATTTTGATCCCCATCCCGATAGTCTTTCTTTTAAACCTTTTGTCTTGTCTTTGTCGGAGTCGGAGCTAGAGTGTAAGTTAATTCATTTTTTATTCAAAATTCCAAGATCAAATTCCATTCCTCTTCCGCCTCCGCTTTTGGTCTTTCGTTTTAGAATAGGTTTTGTATGTTGAGTTTTCTTGGTTCAGTCTTTTTGTTTTATTTTGTTGTTATGTTATGCTTTTCTCTTTGTCGGCGGAACCAAACCCGGAATGGGAACCAAGTTGGGAAACTAAACAATTTTCCAAGTCAATTTTCATTCTGATTCCGCTCTCACCATTTCTTGGCCGTTGACTTTTTTACTGAAGTCACATGGCAGTAATGGGCCAATTCTTCTGCAGTTTTGACTCCACTCTACTCCATTTAATGCATTAATGGCAGCTACCATGTGTGTGTGAAACTTTAAGTTTTACCTTAGTTATGGATTAATGCATAGTTATTATCACTATTCTTAAGAGATTGAAGAGCGAACCAGAGTTGTAGTGAAGCTTTTGTGTGAGTAAATCGATTGAAGGAGAGACAGTTGCTCGCGAATTTCTTTAGGAGGTTTGCCTATTTATTTGCATTCAAGGTAGGGTTTCCTATTCTCATTCTTCTTTTATTTACTTTTGCGTCTTTCATTTATGTTCATGTTAGATTGTTTTTCTTTGGGCAAGTTTGTGTTTCTCATTAGGTTTGCATTTTTAGTTTTCTTTCTTTGTTTGTTTGTTGTTCTTGTCTTCATTTTTTTTGCTTTTGTATCTAGTTTCTTTGTTTTAGGGCATGGTCATTTTCACATTTTAGTTGTGATTGCGTCATGTTGCTTTAGATTTTAAATGTGTAGATTAAATTAGGGTTCCACAATGAGTTAGGGTTTGTTAAATCTTGTTTTTACTTAGGAAATTTTGTTTCGCATTCGATCTGGTTAAATTGGAGGGGTTAAATTCATGCCCTAGTTTTTATATCAAGTTTATTTAATTTAAATATGATGCCCTAGAAAGTACAGTTGCCTCTCGGTCATATAGGGATGGTCTCATCATGTTATATTTTAGTCCCTTTTCATTTAATATGACCTAGTCCTTAATCATGAAGTTATGCATTAAACTGTTAAAACATTTATGACGTGATGATCTTTTTAGGCAAAGGCAAGATCAGAATCAATCTAGAACTTTAAATCATGTTATCAATAAATATCGAGTCCCTTTCTATCCCGTCTCCGACTCCACTTATAGTGCGAAGCCTTTTTTCAAAATAGCAATACCCTAGGTGGAAGCGAAATCGGAACTGAAACGGAATGTGAAAATAGAAAATCTGAAAGAAACCAAATCCATTTCCATTTTGGTCCTGGTTCCGATCACCATTCCAGTTCTGACTCTAAGCCCGCTCGTTATTATTGAAATCTCAATAACGGTTTTGGATTCGATTCTAGCAGTGTTTTAAAGGAGACTGTTTAGAATGTTTTATGTTTGGTTCCACCTCCGATATATATATGAAGGGTAAGGTTTTTAAGGCATATTTTGTGATATTTATTGAAGGATTTAATTGTGGGTTTTTGTGCAGGAAAGCTAAAGGATGTCAAGAGCATCAAGAGAAGCCTCTCAAAGGAATTGGCCTGCAAAGACATCAAAGGCAGTAGCAAAGCCCAAGAAGATAAAGTTGGAGTATCTACCTTATACTTTAAGGTATAATCATAAGGGTCTTGCGGTCACAGCAAGCAAAGTGGAATCGGATTGGTCAGACATCACTGACACAAATCTGGGCTCATACAATTTTGAGGAGTTGTATTCAGAAATGTTTGCTGAAGATATAACAGGGAGAACACAAAGAATTGTTGAGTCTAGTTTGGCTCATATCACCTTATTCCCTTTATCTGTCCAGTGCCCGGAGTTGATTATGACAGTAGCAGGGGCCTATAATCCAGCCACTAGGTAGTGTATGGATTCACTGGACAATCTTATTATTGATCTCACTCCTCAGATGTTTCAAACTATGTTTAGCATACCGGATCCAAAGAATCAGGTACAGTTAAAGGAGGCTAAAGCTTTGGAGAAATATAGAAAATATAAAGCATCCAACAAGGCTCACTTGAATAATAAATGGTTGAGAACAGAGAAGAAGTCTCTGACCAAACTTCATGATCAACCGAAGAGGACAGATTTCTGCAAAGAAGTATCAGACTCGATCATGATGTTGTCTAGGGTATTTGGGAAGAGGGATGCATTTCACTTCAAGGAGAGGATGTTTCCTTTCATTCAGACCATCTTGAATGGAAAACAATAATTTGATTGGCCAATGGTGGTCTCTAATGCTATTCATGACCAGTTCACAAGGATAAGGGAAACCAAATGTTTCTTTAAGACTTCTTATATTGTTTATGCAGCTGTTAGAGGAGGTATATTTCCAGGTTTAAGGAGAGTGGGAATATTTGGAGAGAGAGATGGACAAAAGAAAGTGTGGGACCATTATGATTAGTTATCTCTACAAGTATCTGAAACACAACTTAGAAGGGTTAATGATGCATTTCTATATGTAATCATTAACCAACTGAACGGAGATGTAGGGTATAGAATGAGCCAAGAAGCTATGGTGTTTATCAGGGAATGGGGATGCTGGTACATTCAATACCCCAAGTTCACGTACTTCAATCTAAATAGATTTGAAGGTCATCCACATTTGTTGCCAAGATTTTGTAATAATAGGATAGTGTTGATGCAATTTGTTTATCAAGCTCTAGGGGTTAATGCTCGGTTTGGATTGAAGCACAAAATAGGATGTCATAAGTTTCCTATGTAGGTTTTTGAATATAGTTGTCAGCATCTGGTGGGAGCAAAGGTAGTGTGCAGTGAGATGATAAATCTGAAACTAGGTTTGTATATAGCTCGGAAGTACTTTGATCTAAAGAAGAAGATGAATGCCTTGCTGCCTTATGTTTTTGATAAACATTTCAATTTGTTGGAATATTTTTGGAGTGACAGGTAGGATGAGTATGACCTCAAAAAGAATAATTGTCAGAGGTTACCCATCTCACTCATGGCAGAGCTTGGGATCAAAGATGATATCCCTAATGCATTAGTATATCATGGAGTGGTATTAGATCCATCATATGAGGCATTAAACATTGGCACTAAGAGCTTGGATCCGGTGGACTGGGATAGTGAGGAAACAATTGACATAAATCAAATAGGGAGGATAGTCTTGGATAGAAGTATTCATTGACTAGTCCTAAGAACCAAAACTCCTCAAGAACTAGCTCCTAAGAAGGGGAAGGGCTACAAGAGAATTAGAAGGAAATTACCTTCCAAGGAGCCCTTGGAATTCTTTCCTCCAGACATTGATGAGATTGAGCTTGAAGTAGCAGCTCAAGATGAACCAAAGACACCAGAGCGAGATGCCCAAATAGGATCTGTAGTTTCAACACTTGCATTAGGTGAGTCCTCTACTCAAGTCGCACTTGCAAAGCAGCAAAGTGAAGAAATGCAAAAAGGGAATCTTCATAATATTGTTGAATCCATGAAGGGAAAAGGACTAGAGGTAGAGATCCATGATGCTGGAATAGATTTTGATGAGATTCTATCAGAGAAGGGTGAACAAGAAAATATGCCTCTAGAGGAGGATAGTGAACAGGTTTTGATAGAGGAGGATCAGTGGGCATTATTTGAAGAGGCCAACAAGGTTGTTTATGATCAAGCATACGCTACAGCAATGGAGAAACAAAAGGCAATTGATAGCAAGATATAGGCAGATGCCTTACTTTAGCAGCAACACAAAGAAGCTAAGTTAAAAGCTGATGAAATAGAGAAGCATCAGAGGTAAAAAGAGCATGAGCTCAAGGTCAAGGAAAAGAATGATAAATTAGAATTGATATAGAAACTTCATGACCTTGAGGAGGAAAAGGCAAGACATCAAAGGGAAAGATAAATTCTAGTGGCTAAGTTAAAGCTTGTTGAAGAAGCTCTTAAAGAGAAAGAGGAAGCAGAACGATTGCAAAAGGAGAAATATGTCGAAGAACTGATCAAGAAGCAACAAGAGGAAAAGGAAGATGCATAAAATTTTAAAGAATTAGAGGAAGAAAGAAAATAGGAATTGGAGAAAAGAAGATTAGAATAAGAAAGGTTGAAGAAGGAGGAAGAAGATAGAGAATACAAGAACAAAAGGACAAGGAAGAAGCTGAAAAGCTTGCACAAACAAGTGTCGAGCAAGAGCAGCAAGAGAAGCAGAGGGTTGATTTTCAACCTCAAATAAATGTGCAACCACCCTTTACTACTGCCTCTTCTTCTTCAACTATGATGATGGTTACTCCAGGTGCTCCTACTTGGTTGAAATTGGATCTCCAGAAGAGATTATCGACACCTTCACAACCTCTCAATTGGGAGGATATGATGAAGGAAATTGAGAAAGAAAGGCCTAAAAAGAAGGCTAAGATCTTACATTCCACTAGGCTAACCGACAAAGGAGAAATTGTGGCAGAATGTGCTATACCCATGATAGACAAGGATGTAGGGGAAATGCAATTAACAGATTATCAGCTGGGCACTATTAATTTGGGGAGACCTACCAGAGATCAACAAATGAATTTAATTGATGTGGTAGCATCATCAACCAAATCAAGAATGTTGAAGGATAAACAAAGAAAAGATGAGCTTAAGGCTCAGTTAGATCAGTTGCATGTTTTCCTAAAAAGTGTTTCTATCTGAGGACACAACAGGTTGCTACTATTGAGACCCCAATTTTACTGAGTAAGAAGGAAGTAGATGATCTGGTATAGGTGAGGGGCAAGGTGGAAATTTTGGATTGGTGGGTTGATAAATTGAATTAAGAAATAAGCGAAGTACTAGAAGACTGTTTTGAGGTTTACAAAATGATTGAGGAACTACTAGAAGAAATGAATCAATATATTAAAACATTGGAAGAACAAGAGGAGGAGTACAAAGGATACAATCAGAAATTGAAACAAGTTAATAAATTGCCTAAAACTTCTCTTCTAGAATAGTCGATACTTGAAGAAGATAATAAAGATTTCTTGGAAAAGGCTTCTTGCATACTCCGGTTTAGATCAGATTTTCTATATAAACATAGAAATGAGGTTCAAGATTCTGTTAAGGATTTAAATGAACAATTTGAGGAGTTGGAAGCCATTATTGTTGTTATAGTAAACATTGATGTACCAGTAAAGGAAGGCCTACCTTTAAGCCAAATAAAGGAGAAGTGGGATGAAAGGTTTAAAGAGGTTATGCAGAGAGGAGATGATGGTGAAGATCTACTGATAGATCGATTGATGGACATCAAAGAAGAGATAAGGGAAGCTAAGAGGGGGTTTACAAAGATGAAAGATATGAGAGGGTTTGTTGTAGCGGAATTGGAAAGAATTACGTTTGAAAAAAGCTAGGTGGATGGTCTGGAATTGGACATACTACAACAAGTCTTCTTCAGTTTTAACGAATACATTGCAGAACAAACTTCGCATGCATAAATCTCATGCATGCATGGCTTTCTTCTTCTTTGCATACTGCATGCAGGACTGGCATTTTTTGAAGCGCATGGCTTTCTTCTCTCCTATCTTCTTTCTCTTCCAGTTTAACTGAGTTTCCAAGAGAACTGTAATCCCTAAAAGGGTGGGTCGACTTAAAATAGAAGAGGACTTTAGATTTTGTATATCTATAAATACCCTTGGGGTATCATATTGTAAGGGTCGGATGATAGAGAATAGAATTGGCCACCTGATATTAGGAGATAGAATTTTTCATAGTTGTTACAGAGATACATTGTTACTTCATTTTTATAATTGAATAAAATTACAGGTTTTTACGCAATATGGTGTTAGAATTTTTTACTTGATAAGGTTGATGAGTTATAATCTATCTGTATGCCAATGATTGTGTTGAAGCATGATTGTTTCTTATGTGATTAAATTCATTAGAAGAAGTCGGATTTAAGGATTGTCTCGTTAGATTATTGGTGAATTGAATTTATTGAAGTTTGTTGATCTATGATCTTAGCGATGAATGAATGTGTGTTCTTTTTGGAATCTTTGAAATAGTTGTGATATGAGAATTGTGATGTTAAAATAAGCACCTTAGATGCACGCAATAGGATGGATTATTCTGTAAATTATGTCATGCTTTGGTTTCATTGATCTGTTGGAAAACATTCATTGTTTAAGGTATATGTCTGGATGCTAGATTAGTTTTTGTTCATGTTTACTGGTTTACCCTCTGATCTATCTTTTCTCTTTTATTTAAAAACCCTTTTCTTCATTAAAATAGCTTGATGAATAAGTCATTGCTTATATTCTTTGTTACCAGCACAAGCCCCTTGAATATTAAAGTTGCATGGACCGATTGAGTGACACCAGACAGTTGAGAACCAACTACCAGGACCTCAGGAGTTAGGCTAATATATGTTGTCTTTCTTTTTCAGGAGAAATAGAGTAGAAATATTTTGTTTAAACGTTGTTTGTGTCATTTTCATCATCAACAGATCATTCTTGATAAATCGTAGCTACTTTCATTTTTTGGATTGGGCTTAATGTAGACAGGTCAATAGGACCTTCAATTAGTTCTAGATCTAGTTCTTTGTTTTGCTCAACCAAAAAAAAATTGACTTCCTCAATAGTGCCTCTTGTTTCAACCAGGACTGCTTTTACATTATCTTTCTTTTCCTCAACTATTGCTTCCTCAGTTGAAGGTTTTGATTTGTCTTCATATATCTCTACATTTTCAACTTATATATTCTCAAGTGCCTCAACATCCATAGGGATTTCAGTGTTAATAGTAGCATCAACATTTCCTTCTTCTTCTTCTTCCACCAGATTAGATGAGACATCGTCAGCATGTGTTTCCTTAGTCACAACTTCAACTTTCTCATTCAACGATATTTCCCTTAGAATTATCTCTGTTTCTTTTGTGACTTCCTCGGTTTGACCAATCATAAGCTTATTAACCCTTGTTTTGTTTTTGAATTTCTTTTGGGACTTGTTTAAAAGTATCTTCATCTCATCCATAGACATCGCTGGACATAGTTTAGCAAGAATCATTTCTCTCATTTGTTCCTCTTCTATTCTACCACTCAACCTTCTTGATTCCAGAATGTCATACAAACTCTTTGATAGAATATCCATAATCTCAATAAAAAAATTATTAAAAATAAACATATGTTTTATCATTTCTTCTTCAAGAATTATTTTATCAGATGCATCAAAAGATTCATACCCTTTTCAAAGTGGTTTTAGATTTCCATCCTTAACCAAATCTTTTTCAACTGCTTGTACTCACATACCTGGTTTTTCAGTCTTTTCTTTCTTCTTTGCCTGGTCACCTTCACCGGGAGGATTACCTTTTGTGACTGTTGTTGCCTTGGTGCATTGATGCCTGATCTCTTTTACTTCTTCATCAGACTATGTTTTCTCATCATCAGAAACAACCATATATACTCTCTTGCTCATTTTCTTCCCTTCCTTTCTGGATCACTTAAACTCAATTTTTATAGGGGTAGGATTTGTTGCAAGGGTGGAGTGAGATGCAAAGCTTCTAGTGGTTCTATTTCGATCATATGGTGTTGTCAGACCAGTTGATTGTGCTTTTGTTGCCTCCTTAGAAACTTTCATTTATGCTTGATCTTCTGCTCTTTTCTATCTGGATTCTTTTAGCAATTTTGTGGATACTCCCATACTTTATGTGATAACTTCAACTTCTTTTCTTACTCTTTTAGTAAATACAAGATTTCTTAGTTCACTATGCACCTGTTTGTCCTTCTTTGCATATGTTCCAAACCTTTATTCTATCGGATCCATTGGTTTTCTCAATATGTGTTGAGCGTACATATCCAAAACTTTCCCATTGACTTCATATCCCATGGGCATGATCTAGATTATCCTAGGATCAGCTACCTCCATCATACATTGATCAATACTCACCATGAAGCAAATAGAGTCCTTGTATTTCTCTATAATAGAGGTAGGAATCCTCTCCCTTGCTTGCATCATAGACTAAAAGTTTTTGAAGTATCCCCACATAGCTGAATTTCTTGTTTTCATGTCTCCAAAATTATATAACAAATCTCTAATTTGTTCAACTACCAATTTGTCTTTTTTCCACTAAAATTTTTCTGGTTCCCAGAACTTCACCTATGAAGTAACAGAACAAACACAAAAGAAGGGTACCATATTTGAAATAATTTTTCTTGTCTTTCTTTATCTTTGCCATATTTTCCATTTAACTGAATTCTTAGCAATTCACAAAGATCGTAGTTTGCATTTTCTTTTACCATTTGGTAAGTGACATAGATTGTTGTGTCGAACACTGATTTTTCATAGCTACAATGATAAATTTTGTATCCAATGACCATGGATGAAAATTTCACATCTACATCAATAATGTTGTCAATGTTCATTGCTCCTCTATCATATGTTGATCCTATGGCATCAGTGACTATTTGGTTTTTCACAGACTTGAGAATAGGTAATCCACTAGAAGAATTTAGGCTGGTTACTTGTATTTACTTTTAGATGGGAGTTGTTATTTCATCTCATTTGGTTTTTCCTTTTATCTCTAATAAAAAAAAGTTATGCGTAGAAGACATATGTGTGACTATTCCTTCATTTGGCTTCAACGAATTTGCCTTTTACGAATCACAATAAGTGTCATTAGCTTTAGTAGGTAAGGTCGCTTTTGTTCTGAACGTGAATAACTTTCACGACACATCTATGTCCTTGTCGTTTTCCTTTACATTTTGGTTATTTGTGTATAATATTTGCATGATGGATTGCTTCCATCCTTATTTGATCCAAAGTATTGAGATTGTGTAATTTTTCTTTTTGAGCTTTAGTCAAGTCCATTCCAAGTTGTATTGTTTTTCAAAGTGTTTTATGCTCAAACTCAATTGAAATAATAACCTTTTTTCCATGCACCAATTCAAATGGTGTGATCCCTATTTTTGTATTCCATGTCTTTCTATATGCCCAGAAAACTTTGAGTAATCTTCTTGCCCTGTCCTTCCAATGTAGTTGAACCGTCTTTGTCAAAATGAATTCTATCCTTCCTTAGTAATTTTGAATGGAATAGTAAGCCACATAAACTCATCATGTACTCAACTCAAGACATAACGAACCCATTCTGACTTTAGAAACATGAGAAATTTAACCATCTGAGTGAATTTCTTCATTTCTAGGATTTTATGTTCTGGCTTTACACAAAAGTCTTCACCAATGATATGTTGATTGTACAAATTCATAAGTTGAGAGCTTCCCATCTCTTTGATATTTGCATGAATGTAAACCCTAATGTCCTATGTGTGTAAAACTCCATGCGGAATAGACAAAAAAGCTCCTAGAGGATTGGTCTCAAGGGATTTGTAAGGATTTCACTTAAATTTAGGTTGAGGTTGATCCTTAACTTTGAATACCAGAGGAGTATTCATTTTCCCAAATCACAATTTTGCAAAGTTTTATGAAAAATACCTCTTTTGCCAGATCACAATTTGAATGTTGAAACACTTCTGACACTTGAATCTCACCTCAAATCACCAATGTTCACCTATGAGCTCTCCATATTTCTTCTCTTCCAAATGCAGAAGTGTAGAAATGACTTTTTATCTTTTACACACCTAACTCTATTATCACGATAAATGATTTAACCCTAATATATTTGGTTACTATGTATCAGTGCACCGTGATGGATAAAACATTTGCGGACCTCCAATTTGACATACTGTTTCCTCAATGAGTTCAACAACATTTTTTGATCGTTTATGCATCTATTGAACACATCCAAATTTGGTGTCACTTGTCGGTTAGGGGTTTATATGGTTTTCTTGACTACTCCCCCTAGGCCAAGGGCCTGAGACTAATTCCTTGAGGAATTACTAGAAGTAGGTTCTGGTGCTGGCACACTTTCTTTAGCATAGGTTTCATTCTTTGCCAATTTATTCTACATTTGTTGCCTAACCACATCTGTAGTGATTTTCCCTTTTCCTTTGATATCCTTCTGTATATTTTTCTTTTGATATACCGAACCTTTTCTATTCCAGCAATGTGTTGCAATATGACCAAATTTGTTGCAGTTGTAGCATACAAAAAATTTCATACCAGACCAATTGTTCCATTGATTTCCTCTTGATCTGCACTAGTTAGCAGTATGTCCAAGTCTATTGCATGTATAGCATTTGATGTTTCTATGAAATTAATTCATCATAATTTTGCATTCATTTGAATTATGACCAATCTTGTGACACTTAAAACATTGACTTGAGAATGATGGACCACTTTGATTAATTCTCCTTCAGCATTCAGCGGCCTTGTGTCCAAATTTAATATAGTTGAAACAGAATCCACTAAATCTTTGAGCATTAGGTTGCCTTATTGAATACCTTCCAGATTTTTTCACTTGGTTTCCTTGTCTGAATCTTCTTTACTCGGACCTGGAACTTTCTCCTTCATATCCAATACCTCGCTTGTCACCATGAGTCCTCTGACTTTCAATTAGTTCATCAAGCATGGAAGAACTAGCTTTGAACTTCTCTTTATACTCATTAGCAGTAGCAAGTTCATTTTTGAGATCATCCAACTACCTTTCAAGTGCTTCTTCACTATTTTTAGATTGTTCCAATTCATCATCCAATCAGCTACACACCTCATATTTTTCTTTCAGGGACTGTGCTAGGTTCTTTTCATTTTTCTTTCTATCTTCAATCTCCTTGGTCATCTTCATCATAATGGATTCAAGCTCATGCTTTAGGATTTATTGTCTTTGGTAATATTTTCACATTCTTCTATCTTTTCTTTCAGGGCTTGGTTGAGTTGTTCTTCTTCAATGCTCTTACTGTTACTTTGCTTAATAAGATGATAGAGTTCCTTTCTCTTTTCTCTAGACTTATTGAATTTTTTTTTAGAGACTCAATGAATTTCTCAGCATCTGAGAGATTTTCTTGCTATTTCTGAAGTTCAGCCTCTGACTAATCAAGTTCATCCAGGGCCACCAAACTTTGTTGTTGAAGACTTCTTGAATCCATTAGAACATCTTTCAGGATCTCCCCAAGTGGTTAGACTTATTTCAGAAGAATTAGCTCTGATACCAATTTTTGGAAACAAGCTACACAAAGAGGGGGGGTGACTCAGTGTTGTGCAAAAATAAACTTTATTAACTTTTATCATCCAAGCATTAATGATATTCATCCATAGTGCATAAGAATGAAAGTAAAAACAACACCATATCACCAAGATTTTTATGTGGAAATCTTGTTAGGGGAAAAACCACGGTGGATGGCCAATCCACAATTATGATCTGAGTATACTCAAATGAAGATTACAAAATGGGAAATGCACTTGCATTCAAGCACACTGCCTAGATCTCACTACTCAAAAGAAAAGGCTCACTTCCATACAAGAGTTCATATTAAAACCATATGAAGATCAAACTAAGATGATAGCATCTACAAATGCCCGATTACAGTTTCGGTTAGGCTTAATAATAGATTTGATGCCTTACATACTGATTCTATATTTTTGCTCTGCTTTTCTCATACACACAACATAGATCTTCTATGCTTAAGTGAAACTATGCTTTATCCCTCCTCTTCTCTGATCTAACTCATAATTCAGATATTGACTTAACTCATACATCATCCAAAATGATACGGACGATCATGTTTGTATATCCGCAACATAGGATTTATTTACACTTTGTCGGCTTCAATAGAACACAAGAAAATTACAACTATCGGCTCAAATTATGAGGAATATGTAATGCGTACCCTTAATGATCAGCCACAAATTGGATAAGAACCAAAGAAAGATATACAAACATATAAATACTTAATTAATTAGTTCTCATACATCTGTCACTTTATACATTCATGAGGTCGGCCTTAATACTAGAAAAACTAAGAACAAGTCAATCGAATCTTCTAACTTCCACACAGACTGATACGAGTTGTTGTGCTTGAGTAGAAACAAAGATAGTATACCAAAAAATATTCCTTAGGATGCACAATCAAAATAATAACTTGAAATCATCTTACAAATCAATGAACACTTCTACCGGACTTTATTCTTCCTTAACAATCTTCAATCTTCCTGTCGGTATGAACAAATGATAGTGTGCAGATTTGATCATTGATTAGGGTTTCCATCAATGACAACACAAAGTGATGCACACAATGTCTCTTTCCAACAGTCTAGTCGTAGTCTTTGTCTGCAAACAGTCATCATTTGAACCAAATCATCAATCAACATACAAACATAACCAACAAATCTTTCAATTTGTCAACTCTCAAACCAATCAATCATCAACTCAATCAAGTTACTGGTCTTATATCAGAATGGGTAATTATATCATTTGTCTCCTTCAGTCCTATCACTTGTCTTTTATGAGGATATGTCCTGCTTGAGATTGGACTTTGTCAATTTGTTCATTCACCTTAAGCGAGATGTGTCCTTGCAATTAGGTGTCTTGTCAACACTTGTCACTTGGTCAATTTTATCAGATGTGTTCCTTGCCTTAAACAAGATATGTCTTTCTTGAAATTGGGTATCATCACTTCACTTTATCATATCAATCAATATTTTTCAAATAATCAATTAATCTTGTCAACCTTTTCAATCAAACTTTCCAATCAGGATGTGTCTTTCTTGAAATCAGGCACAATCAAACAACTTTGTCCAGTTTGTCAATCAATATTTGTCTATCAATCTCGTCATCTTGGTCAATCAAATAAAATTGGTCAACCTTTGTCCATTTATCAATTAATTCTTGTCAAACTTATCAAATCGAATCTTGGTCAACCTAATCAATCACATGAAACAATCTTATCAACATTATTGGCAAACATTGTTTCTTTGGCAAACACTTTGTTGGTCTGGATTTCTCTTACCTTCTTTTATTAGTTTTGGGTCATGTTACTAGTCTCCTCAAGGACGTACTATTAATGGATTTAGAGGGGCGGTGATGGATCATGGCCTCTTTTCTTTGTTTGTTGTATGTGGTTTTTCTTGGAAAGAAGACTGGGATAATTGGATCCTTAGTATGAGCTGGGGCATTACTTGTCTTTTGGCTCTATCTTTTGAACTTCTTGTCTCTCACAAATTGTCACCTTGCACACCTTGGTTTATGTCATACCATGGTGTTTGTGGTCCATTTGTGACATTTTTGATGCCCAATGATGATAAATATAAAAATATAAGCATAAAAGTTGGTTCCCTTATCATTTCATTTCTATCTTCTTTCCCCTTTTCGCACTAACATCCCATCTCCCTTATCTTTTGCATGCTAACATCCATCTCCTTCATACTAACATTTCTTCTATCCTTATACTCTAGTCTTATCTTCCATTTTGAGAGCTTATTTGTGTTCCTTGAACCCACCTGTCCTCTCAAGGGGGCATACCACAACCCTCGTAGTCATTCTTCCCCTTTCTCTTTACACTAGGGCATATTTTAGAATTAAATTTATTTGACATAATGCAATGAACTCCATTATGTCAAAGAGGGGAAAAATGTAGACACTGAAAAATTTCATGTGCAAGCATCATTTTTCTTGGTCTGCAACTCTGAATAATAAAATAATTTTAATTATTTCATTATTTTTTATCATATTTTTCTATTAATTAAATAAATTTTAATTATTTAATTAATTAACTTTCTAATCTTTATTCTATTTTGATCAATTAAATAAATTAATTGTGTCACTAATCCCTCCACTTCTTCAATAATTAAATGAATTATTATTTATTTAATTATTTATTTATCACCTTTCATCTATAGATAAATGATTACCACTAATTATTTATCTATTCATGGTCTTTTAATTCTTCTATAGTTAAATAATTATCAAAATTATTTAACTATCCCTTGCCATTTTCCCCTATTAAATAATTAATCTCACTTAATTATTAAATGTTCCATTTTCATCTCCCCCATTTAATTAAATTGATTAATTTAATTAAATTCTCATTTTTCATTTTCTCCAAATAAATAATTCAGATAAATTATTTATCTTCCACTTGTCAATTTCCTCCATTTTCAAATAAATAATATAAAATTAAATTATTTATGCACCTCTTTTGGTTAAAGATGCCCTATTCATAGCCTTTTATTTTGTCATATTCATCTCTTTCATAAGCCTTCATGATCTTTCATACTCATCGGGCATCATAGCCGTCAGTGTCATTGCCTTCATTGCCCACCTCTTTCTGGTGCATCTATTCTCAACCATCGATCTTGGCATATTTCTAGAAGATCAATCTTGACCCTTCATTTCATAACCTCCATCTCATTCATCCTCATCCATCAATATTGAAATCCTTCTATAGGATCAATCTCAACCGTCCATTCGAATGGTTATTTATAAAAGAGACCATTCTCCTCCATTTTCAACTTAACAACTAATATTCTCCAACCTTCTACTTACTAGTGCAGTCACGGTAGGAGGGTCCTCAAAGAGAATAGTCCAGACCATGCAGCAAGAGTCACACAATAGAAGAAACATAGAATATGGAGGAAAATGCAGATTCAAACATTCTTATTAACAAAAATTTTGATTACAATCAGTCAACAACATTCGGGCTTACAGATTCGGCTCACAGGCCCGATACAACATGCTTAAATACAATGTTCTCATATGCTCCTTAATACGAGCAAAAATCTTAGAGATCAATCTACATTAATCAACTTAATCTACTTATCCTATTCTAATGATCTATTAAAAGATTTATATTATATCTGTAGATCTAGAATCATCTGCATTGGCCAAAGATCATTACAATCTCCGATGAAGGAAATATAACATGTGCATGAAGTAGGTCAGCCTCAAATTTGAATTTCTCCTCGGTAGGTGCATATGATGAAGTATGGACCTAAAATTAAGGTTGGGGACACTCCATGAAACAATTTGAAACACCTCACAAGGATCCGCAAGTTATGGGAAGGATCCACAAGAGATCAAATTAGTTGTTAGGGTCAAATCTATTTTGGTGCCCTATTCTAGAAACTATCACTTAATCCAAAAGCGATAACTTTCTGAAAAAATATCCAATCATGCTGAAATATTGGAATAAGGAAAATTAACATTTCCATCATGAAATCATAGATCCATAGGGTCTAATGAGAAAATATGAAGAAATACCGAATTTGACAACTTGAACTGAACAAGAGAAAAACTGAATGAAAATATTTTTGGTTGATGCAAGATTGCCAATAACCAAGGATGCTCCTGCATCAGACATCTGGGGTTATTTGAAAAGTGAAACCCTCACTTTTTTGGGGCTAAAGGAAAACCAATACGGCCTCAACCTGATAAATCCAAGAAGAATCCTCCACTGGTCTGCCTTTCCACTTCACAAGATATTCTTTGTACTATCTTCCATGTGTTTTCCTCCCAACTCTAATATCCAAAATCTCCTCTATCTCATCTTTTTGTTGTTTATGAAATTGGTTTTCTAATGTTTCTTTACTTTCTTCACTAAATTTTACTTCATGGTTCCAATGTAGATCTACAATGTTGAATATAGGTGATATACCCATGCCATCCGGTAACTCTACTTCATATGCATTTCCTGAATCAAATTTCTTCAAAACCTTACAGGTTCCAAACTTCCTCATCTTGAGCTTATTGTATGTTCCAATTGGAAATATTCCCTTCCTCAAATACACCATCACTTCATCTCCAACTTTGAACTCCTTATATCTCCTCTTTTCATTTGCTCGCTCCTTATACTTTTGGTTCATATCTTCAAATTGGTGATTTACTTGAGTATGCACTTTCTTCATATGTTCTACAAATTCCTCTACTTTTGTGCTCCTTTTATCTTCCTTACTAACATCTCGTAATTTTGATATACCTCTAGGATGAACTCCAGTGACAATATCAAAAGGTTTCTTTTTGGTACTCTTGTTCACTAAATTATTGTAAGCAAAATCTGCTTGTGCAAGGACTAAATCCCAACTTTCGGTCTTCTCTCCAACCAAACATCTTAGAAAATTCCCCAAACTCCTATTTACTGCATCTTCCTGTCCATTAGTCTATGGGTGAAAAGTAGGACTGAACTTCAAATTTGTCATTAAATTCTTCCAAAGGGTCCTACAAAAGTAACCAACAAACTTTGTATCTATGTCTGAAACAATACTCCCAGGTAACCCATGCAATCTAGATATTTCTTTGAAAAACAAGTCTACTACATGTACTACATCTATTGTCTTCTTACAAGGTATGAAATGTTTCATTTTACAAAATCTATCCACCACCACAAATATGGAATCATTACCTCTTTGTGTCTTCGACAAACCAAGTATGAAATCTATGTTGATATCTATTATGCCTTGCATAACCACCCCATCTTTTGCCTTGGTCAAAAGGGGTACCCCTTGTTGTTTTTATCATTAGTTGTTTTTCAAACAAAGTGAGGAGTCTTGTTTTGCCAACACTTTGTTTTTCTTAAGTTTCTCTATCGGAAGCGGAATCGAAACTGAATCAGGTTCTGAAAGTTCTTTTGAAACTTGTTTTTCTTCCCATCTCGACAGTATTTCTTTTAAATCTTTTTGTTTTGTCTCTGTCAGAGCCGGAGTGGGCGTTAAGTTGATGTTTATTCAAAATTGCAAAATCAAATTGTGTTCCGCCTTTGCCTCCACTTTTTGGACTTTTGTTTTAGTTAAGTCTTTTTCTTTAGTTTTATTATGTCGGTCTTTTGTTTTACTTTTTGTGCTTTGTTTCATTTTATGCTTTGTTGGTTGAACCGGAGACGGAATGGGAACTAAGTTGGGAAATTACCAAATTTTCCAAATCAGTTTTCATTCTGATTCTGCTCCCGCCAGTTTGGGTTGTTGACTTTTGTTGAAGTCTTATGTAGTAATGGGCCAGTTCTTTTTCAGTTCCGACTCCGCTCTACTATATTTAATACATTAATGACAAGTGCGAGGCATGCGTGCAATTTTGAATTTTACCTTAATTAGGGATTCGCGTATTATTATTATCATTATTCTAAAAATATTAAAGAGCGAACAGGAGTTGCAGTAAAGTCTTGTGTGAGTGAACCGATTGATCGAGAGACAGTTGTTCGCCAATTGCTTCAGGTGTTTTGTCTATTTATTGGCATTCAAGGTAGGGTTTCTTATTGTTGTTGTTCTTCGTTTATTTACTGTTGCGTTTTTGTGTTTGCTTGTGCTTTGAATCATTTCATTTTAATGAATTCATGGTTCTTGGTATGTTTGTTTGAGTAGGTTCTTGCTTTATTTGTTTGTCTGGTTAATTCTTCATTTCTTTTGCATTTGTTTTTGGTTCTTTGTGTTTTAGGGCACGGTCGCTTTCATGTTTTAGTCGTGATCGCGTCATGCTATTTTGATTTGCAGTAAGTTAGATTAAATTGAGGTTTTAAATGGTGTTAGTTAAAATTCAGGATTTACAGTGAGGTAGAATGAATTAATGGTAGTATTGCATATTCATCTGGTTAAAATAGGAAGGGTTAAATTTGTGTCATAGTTTTCATATTGTGTTTTCTAGATTAGGGTTTTAAGTGCATTTCTATAATGCCTTAAGTAGGTGATTTAAAATGATTCCCTAAGAATACAGTCGCCCCTGGTCAAATGGGAATGGTTCTATCGAGTTCCAAGTTAGCCCCATGTCATTTTGCAAATTGCCTAGTTTAAAACCATAAAGTTCTGCATTAAATTGATGAAGTCGTTTATGACATCATGGTCAACCTGGGCAGAAACGAAATCAGAATCGATTTTGAACTTGAAAAATTATGTTTTCCAAAAGGTGTCGATTCCATTTCCATCTCGTCTCCGGCTCCGCTTACAGTGAGAAGGCTTCTTTCAAAATAATGATAACCTAGATGGAAGCGGAATTGGAACGAAATAAGAATATGAAATAGAAAATCTGAGGGAAACCAATTTCATTTCCATTCCGGTTTTGATCACATTTTCATTTTCGACTCCGAACCCACTTCTTGTTAGTAGAATTACCATTCTAGTTTCGACTCTGATCCCGACAGTGTGTTAAAAGAGACTGTTTAGAATATGTTTCTGCCTGGTTCCGCCTCTGATGTATACATGAAAGGTATGGTTTTAAAGCATGTTTTATGATGATATTCAAAGATCTAATTAGAGGTTTTTGTGGTAGGAAAGCTAGAAAATGTCAAGAACATCAGGAGAATTTGCTCAAAGGAATTGGCCTGTAGGAACATCAAAGGCAGCGCCTAAACCAAGAAGATCAGGCCTGAACAATTACCTTATACCTTGAGGTATAATCACAGGAGTCCTATTGTGAAAGTAAGCAAAGTGGAATCCGACTAGTCAGACATCACTGACACAAACTTGGGCCAATACAACTTTGAGGAGGCATATGCTGAAATATTCAATGAGGATGTGATGCCTAGAACAAAGAGGATTGTTGAGTCTGGTTTGGCTCATATCACTTTGTTTCCTTTATCAATCCAATGCCCAGAGTTGATCTTAATAGAAGCTAGTGCCTACAATCATGTTACCAGACAGTGCATGGATTCCCAAAACAATGTGATTATTGATCTTACACCTCAAGCATTGCAAAGTATATTCAATGTTCTGGATCCTAAGAACTTGGTGCAGTTGGATGAGGTAGAGGCCTTGGAGAAATATAGTAGGTATAAGGACTCCTGTTGGTGCAATTAAATGTTTTGTACCTTGTCCTAGGTCATACTTACACCTTAGTTAAGTTTACTTAGGGACCACATAGGAGTTGTTGGAGAATTTCCACCTTTGGTGGACTTATTATGTTATCACTCTATCACCTCCACCTTTCATGGACATATCATGTGATTAGGTTTCCACCTTTTGTGGTAGATACACTATTTGTGGTGGTTATCACATTATCACCTTTCCACTTTAATTGGAGTGATAGCTTTTCATTTTTGTCTCATGTCATAAGATTACGACACTCGTCATAATCTAATGCACTTTTATGTTCTCACCTTGGATATATAACTAAGGGGTCTCTACTACATTTACACACACATTGAAGCATTATCATTGACATTGAATACAGTTTATTCTTGTCATATTATTTTCTCTCTTCTTTGTGCTTTCTATTTGGTCCATAGATCTTGGCATCCATAGCCAATTCTAACATGGTATCAGAGCATGTTTGATTCTAACATGGTATCAGAGCGGGTTGGGTGCCATTGGAGAGTCTTTTTCTGAAGAGACGTACCAGATTTGGGGAGGTTCCATTTTTGGCTCTTTATTGCAGGTTTATATCGGAGCTTGCTAGTGCAAATCTGAGCTCACCATTGCATCTAGAAGGTTCAAGAAAGTTGATTTTTCCTTTTATTTTGTCCAAATCGAACATATGAGGCCAAATCTATGAGGGTTTGAAGTTGCATTGTGGTTGCTAGATCCAGAAGGTAGCTGCATTTTTGGAGCATTTTGGGTCAAATCCGACCTTGCCATCGCGTCTAGAAGGGCCAAAAATCCTAAGATCGACTATCCAATCATCCAAATCGGAGCAAGTCATTTGGTGAGGCAAAATTTTTTTGCCCGAAGAACCGTATGACCCCCCGAGCATCATAATTGTAGCGCTGGTACGATTTCAAAAAAAAATTATTTATTTCGGAAAAAAATTGAAAAAAAAAAATCAAATATAAAAAAAAAGCATAAAGCTTTTTCTGCGGATTTAATCCGCTGGTACCCTGCGCAGGGTACTTGGTACCCGTGGCAGGTGGTACCACTTGCGTCACATCCCCGCCACGTGGCAGAGCCCCCGCTCGCCACGCGCCATACCCACGGCCCACCCCGTAGCAGCGATGGCACTTAAAAATTTAGGCAGCTTTTTTCAAGCAGCGGGGCTTCCGAAACTCTGGGTGGGTGCTTCAATACAATCGGTGGTCTTTTCAAAGATTCCGACGGAATCTTCAAGATTCTGACGGGTTCCTCAATTTTCGGCATGGGAAAATATTCCAACAATATTCAGAATATTCAGAATCCTTTTTCGGCAGGCCATTTTTTTTCAGTGACGGGCCGTAGTCCGTCAAATTTAAACCACTGTTTGATGATGTCAGCGCCATGTCAGCACACAATTGAAATTTTTTCACCCCTCACGGATGAGCTTTTGACTTTTGCAGTTCAACTTTAGAGGCTCATAACTCAGTCATTTTGGCTCCTTTTTTCAAGCAATTTCTTTTTATTTGGGCTAGAATTTTGTGCTCTTCACAATGGTTCAATCAGTTTTTGGTTTTGGCTTTTGGTTTTTCCAGAAATTGCAGATTCTCATAGGTTTTGCTGCTTCTTCCTCATTTTAGGCACTTCAGGAGCTCATAACTTGCTCCTACGGTAACATTTTTGAGTGTCATTTTTTTTGAAAGTGCATGATTTTTCTTGTACTTTCTAGTGATGTGATCAGATTTATCTCATCTACTATAATTTTTATGTTGTGAGTTTTTGGCCTATTTTGGCATCTACATGTACCAAGATCAAAGTCCACCTTGTTGTTTTTGGCAGTGGCAATTGTAAACGCACTAAGTATAAAGTGCCAAATCAGATATTGCTTGGGGGGGCTTCATGATTGAGTGATTTGGGGGAGTAATTTTGCAGTGATTGGTTGCATTCTTTTGCTTGGTTTGTGTTCTTGCAATGGGGAAATCTCAAATTGAACTCCTAACTCCACATAATTATGCTACATGCAGGAAATTAGTATGGAACTATCTCATGATGAAAGGTCTAATAGGTCATCTAAAGGACACTACTACAAAACCTATTGATGCTAAAGAATTGGCAAAATGGGAGATTGATCAAGAGAAAACACTTGGATGCATATGTTCACTAGTCTCATTTGATTTACAATTTCATATTGATTCATGTAAAACAGCTAAAGAAGTATGGGAGACTTTTGAAAAGTTGTATTGTAAAATAGATAAGATTAGGGGATATCAGATTGATAATGATTTGATGAATCTTGATCCTAAAAGTTTTGACCACATCCAAGACTACATCTCCAAAATCAAGCAATTAAGAACACAGTTGAAAGAATGCAGTATTGAAAAAGAGGATTTATAGTTGATTCTGAATGTGTTATCCAAGCTTGGTCCTGAGTATTCAGTATTTGTTTTTGGCTTTCATACCCATCGACTTTCTATGGGAGCATCATATGTTGATCCTAAGTTTGATGACTTTGCAAATCTCCTAATCCAAGAGGAAGCTAAGTTAATGAACATGGGTCTAATCAAGTCTTCCAAGCCACATGCATTGGTTTCTAGTGAGTCAAAGGTACAGAAAGAATCAGGGAATCTTGATAAGAAGCAAAAGATGAAAAAGAACAAGCCACATAAAGAATCAGAGTCCACTCATTCAAAAGAAGAATCATCTAAGAAGAAGAGGTCTTTTTGAGCATATTGCAAGAAGGATGGACATGAAGAACATTATTGTTATAAGAAGGATATTGATGAGTTGAAAAATCTTCTCAAAAGAAATCAAATTGATTTGCCTTCTAGAATGTCTGACTCTTCTCCTTCTTCTTCTTCAAAACAATTTAAGGACAAAGGTCAAGCATCTACATCAAGATATAAAGGTCAAGCTCTTTGTGCTTATTCAAGTCTAGGATCAGGTAGATGGCTTCTAGATTCAGGAGCATCACATCATATGGCATCTTCACAAACTATTTTCTCTTCATTTCAGCCTTGTTCTATGTCTCCTATATTGATGGGAAACAATACATACATGAGTGTACTTGGGAAGGGATCTATTAGTTTTGGGGACAACACTTTCCAAGATGTTTTGTGTGTTCCTCATTTGACGAACAATCTTCTTTCCATATATCAGATTACACATGGTGGAAATGGGAGAACTGTGGAGTTCACACCTGATTCAGTCATCATTCGAGACTTGGAGAGTAGAGAGATTATTGCTACTGGGGTGGTTGATCATTCATCTGGTTGTATACCTTTGCAGATTTTGCTTCTGATGGTGACATTGTTCCTTCAGTTGTTGATCACACTCCTAGTGTGAACCATGATTTAGAGGAGACATTTGGCTACTTGAACTTGGGAGTTCTCACATCAGATCCAGTACTTGAGCCATGCATTTCATCTCCTCCATCTACTGTTGCAGTTGATGATGCTTGTGATTCCACAGTTTGGGTTCCTTGTGATTCAGTGCAGCAGGATATACATTGTCTTCCAGATATGGCTACTTTGGATGGCTTCTTGACAGGTATTTCAGACTTGTTTGTGGAGTCTCATCTTGCAGATTTGGGGGACATCATTGATGACATTCATCTTCTCTTTGATGAAGATGCTCCTTCTTCAGTTGTTGTGAGGGAACACTCTGACCCTCTTGTTCATTCTCTACATGATCATTCCTTGCAGTTTGACATGAGTGTGGATACTTTTGGACAACATTTGGAGGAGGCTTCTTTGTCTTTAGAGGGGATATCTTTCTCTTTGGATCATGTTCTACATTCTTCTCTACTAGATGTTGGATTGTACTCTTCAGCAGTGTGGCCTAGAATGCCTGTTTGGAGTGTGTCAACTTTTGGCATCACATGGAGACACTTGAGCATGCTTCAGAGACATCATACATCCTGCATACATCCTTGGTTTTGTTTCTTCCTAAGGGGAGGAACGTTGTTCGACGAAATTGGATCATCTTTCAACATTCAATGTCGAGCTTCTACCATCATTGCAGGAGACTCAACATTGAGGGGGGGCTGCCTTGTCTCTCTTCTACTTCTCTCTTATGGGGGGGTCTTTTTCCTCACATGGGGTTTTTACCTTCTCATTCATCATTGAGAGCATTTCATTATTGTATTTCATCTCTCTTTTGGGGAGGAGTTTTGTCCCACTGGGTTTTCTCCTTTTCTCCGTTTGTGAGAGATTGCATTGTATTTGTACATGGGTACCTAACATGGCCTAGTTGCCGGGACCCATCTTGCATTGTTTGCATTTGTGTACATTCTCCCTAAGTTGCACTTAAGGGGGGGTGTTGGTGTAATTAAATGTTTTGTACCTTGTCCTAGGTCATAATTACACCTTAGTTAAGTTTACTTAGGGACCACATAGGAGTTGTTGGAGAATTTCCACCTTTGGTGGACTTATCATGTTATCACTCTATCACCTCCACCTTTCATGGACATATCATGTGATTAGGTTTCCACCTTTTGTGGTAGATCCACTATTTGTGGTGGTTATCACATTATCACCTTTCCACTTTAGGTGGAGTGATAGCTTTTCATTGTTGTCTCATGTCATAAGATTACGACACTTGTCATAATCTTATGCACTCCTATGTTCTCACCTTGGCTATATAACCAAGGGGTCTCTACTACATTTACACACACATTGAAGCATTATCATTGACATTGAATACAGTTTATTCTTGTCATATTATTTTCTCTCTTCTTTGTGCTTTCTATTTGGTCCATAGATCTTGGCATCCATAGCCAATTCTAACATGGTATTAGAGCATGTTTGATTCTAACAACTCCAATAAGTCTCATTTGAACAAAAAGTGGTTGAAGATAGAAAAGAAGTCTCTAAGCAAGCTTTTGGACAATCCAAAGAGGGCAGATTTCTATAAGGAGGTATTAGATTTAATCATGATGTTGTCTAGAGTTTTTGGGAAGAGAGATACATTTCATTTCAAAGAGTGGATGTTTCCTTTCATCCAGACAATCTAAAATGGAGCCCAACAGTTTGATTCGCCTATGATCGTATCAAATGCTATCCATGATCAACTGACCAACATAAGAGGCACTAAGTGTTTCTTTATGACTTCTTATATTGTACATGCAGTGGCAAGGTTGGGTATCTTCCCAGGTTTAAACAGAGTAGAACTAATGGGAGTCTTGGATGGACAAAAGAAAGTGTGAGAACACTATAACCAGCTGTCTCTACAAGTTTTTGAGACTCAATTCAGAATATTTAATGATGCATTCATATATGTAGTCATTAACCAATTAAATGGAGATGCGGGGTATAGGCTGAGTCAAGAGGCCATGGCATTTATTGTTCAATGGGGATGTTGGTACATTCAATACCCCAAGTTTACATATTTTAGGTTAGCTAGTTTTGAAGGCCATCCACATTTGCTTCCAAGGTGTTGCAATAACAGGATAGTGTTGATGGAATTTGTATACCAGGCTCTTGGAGTTAATGCTTGGTTTGGTTTAAAGCATAAGACAGGATGTCACAAGTTTCCCATGAAATTGGGTGAGTATGGCTGTCAGCATCTAAGAGGAGCAAGGGTTGTTTATAGTGAGCTGATACAGTTGAAATTGGGTTTATACACAGCTCGTAAGTATTTTGACCCAAAGGGTAAGATGTATGCCTTGTTGCCTTCGGTGTTTGATAGGAATTTTAATTTATTAGAAGATTTTTGGAGTGATCGACAGGATGAGTATGATCTAAGAAAGAAGAATTATGAAATATTATTTATCTCACTCATGTCAAAGCTTGGTGTTAAAGATAACATTCCTGACACATTGGTGGATGATGGAATTGTATTGGATCCATCCTATGAAGATTTCAACATTGGCACCAAGATTCTGGATCCAATTGACTAGGACAATGAGGAAACCATTGATATTAAGCATATTGGAAGGACAGTATTGGATAGGATTGTGCAATGGTTAGTTCTAAGAACCAAGACTCCTCAAGGACCAGCCCCTAAAAAGGGTAAGGGATACAAAAGGATCAAAAGGAAGACACCTCCTAAAGAGCCTTTGGATTTCTTTCCTCCAAACATCAAAGAGATAGAACTTGAAGCAGCAGGTGATGAATCGGAAACACAAGAAGGAGAGGCTCAAATAGGATCAATTGTTTCAACACCGGCCTTAGGAGAATCTTCTACTCAAGTCCCAGTAGCAAAGCAACAAGGTAAAGAGGTGGAAAAGGAAACCCTTTATGACATAGCTGAATCCATAAAGGGAAAAGGGGTAGAGGTTCATGATGTTGGAACAAATTCAGATAAGACCGAGTCAGAAAAAGATATGCAAGAAAATATGCCTCTAGAGGAGGATACTGAGTAGGTTTTGACACAAGAAGATCAATGGGCGTTTTTTGAAGAGGCAAAAAAGGATTTTGATGCAAGGGAAATAGTTGATGAAGTAGAGAGACAGAAAAGGCAACAAGAACATGAACTCAAGGTTAAAGAAGAGAATGACAAGTTGGAACTAATACAAAAGATTCATGACCTTGAAGAAGAGAAGGCAAGAAACTAGAGGGAGAAAGAAATCTTGGTTGCCAAGTTAAAACTTGTTGAGGAAGCTCGCCAAAAGGAAGGAGAAGCTGAACAATTACGAAAGGAAAGAGAGGCCGAAGAGTTGGTTAAGAGACAACAAGAAGGAGAAGAAAGGGAAAAAAAGCTTAAGGCTTTAGAGGCAGAAAAACTAGAGAAAGAAAGACTAGAGGCTTTATAGAAAGAGAAATTGGAAAAAGAAGCTCTAGAGAAGGAAAAATTAAATAAGAAAAAATTGGAAAAGGAAAGAATGGAGAAGGATAGATTAGAAGAGAAAATATTGGAAAGGGAAAGGTTGGAGAGAGATCGACTGGAGGAAGAAAGTTTGAAGAAGGAAGAAGAAGAGAAGAAGATGCAAGAATAGAAAGATAGGGAGGAGGCTGAAAAGCTTGTGTAGATGCATGTGTTGCAAAAACAACAAGAGGAACCAAGGGTTGATTCTCAATACCAGGTAAATATGCAGCCACCTTCTACTACTGCTTCCTCTTCCTCTATGATGACTACTGCTCCATGTGCTCCCACTTGGTTAAAACTGGACCTACAGAAGAGGGCAGTAACACCTTCACAACCTCTCAATTGGGAGGATATAATGAAGGAGATTGAACAAGAGATGCCTAAAAAGAAGGCCAAGATCCTACATTCTACCAGGCTCACAGAAAAAGGAGAGATTGTTGTTGAGTGTGCCATACCAATGATAGCAAAGGAGGTAGGGGACATGCAGTTAACAAATTATCAGTTGAGTACTGTCAACTTGGGAAGGCCCACCAGGAATCAGCAAATGAATCTAATTGATGTGGTGGCTTGAACAACTAAGTCAAAAATGTTAAAAGATAAACAAAAGAAGGATGAGCTTAAGGCTTAGTTGGATCAATTACATTCATTTTTGAAAAGTGTCTCCTCTCCGAGATCACAACAAGTAACGGTTATTGAGACTCCAATTTTTTTAAGCAAGAAGGAGGTAGATGATTTAGTGCAAGTAAGAGGCAAAGTGGAGATGCTAGACAGGTGGGTTCACAAGTTGAATCAGGAATTAGGTGAAGTTTTGGTCAAGGGTTTTGAGGTTTACAAAGGCACAGAGGAGTTGATAAGAGAAATGCATCAATACATTGAAGCATCGGAAAAACAAGAAGAGGAGTATAAAGAGTATAGTCATAAATTGGAGAAGGTTAATACATTGCCTTTGACTACTCTTCTTGAACAGTCAATACTTGAGGAGGATTATAAAGATTTTGTGGAAAATACCTCTTGTATACTTTGATTTAGAACAGGTTTCTTGTGTAAACATAGGGATGAGGTCCAAAATGCTATTAATAATCTGATTGAATAGTTTGAAGAGCTGGAGGCGGTTATTGCTATCATTGTGGATGTTAGTGTATTAACCAAGGAAGGCATGCCTTTGAGTCAGATCAAAGAGAAATGGGATGAAAGATTTAGAGGACTCATGCAGAAAGGAGATGATGGAGAAGATCTGATGATAGATCGACTAATGGATGTCAAAGAGGAAATAAAAGCTGCTAGAAGAGAGTTGACAAGGATAAAAGGTGTGAGAGGGTTTGCTGCAGAAGAGTTGGAGTGAATTAAATTTGAAGACAGCTGGGTTGATGGGCCAGAAATAGATATATTATAGCAAGTCTTCGCTAGTTATGATGAGTTCATGGCAGACCCAGCTTCACATGCATAAATCTCCTGCATGCATGACTTTCTTCTTCTTTGCATGTTGTATGCAACACTGACAGTTTTGAAGCACATGACACTTTTTCTCTTCTATTTTCTATTCTCCAGTTTAACTTAATGTCTAATGTAAGAACTCAAGATCAAATTGATCTGAGTTTCCAAGAAATTTTTTGTTCTTGAAAAGGTGGATGACTTAAAATAGAAGTGGAGTTTGAGTTTTTGTATATCTATAAATACCCTTTGGGTATCATATTGTAAGGGTCGGCTAATTGAGAATAGAATTGACTTACCTAATATTAGGAGATAGAATTTTGTAGTGATTATAGAGATACGTTGTACTTGAATTTTTATAGTTAAATAAAGTTACGGGTTTTCGCAATATGGTGTTAGAATTGAGTGGTTTTATTTGATAAGGCTGATAAGTTATAATCTATCTAAATACTAGTGATTGTGTTGAAGCATGAAAGTTTCTTATGTGATGAAAGTCATTAGAAGAAACCAGATTTAAGTATTATCTTGTTAGATTATCATTGAATTAAATTTATTGAAGTCTGTTGATCTATGACCTTGGCAATGAATGAATGTGTTTTCTTTTAAAAAAAATATTTGAAGTAGTTGTGATAGGTGAATTAAAATAAGCACCTTAGATGCATACAATGGCATAGATTATTCTATGAATTGTATCATGCTTTGGTTTTCTTGATCTGATTGGAAAACATTCATTGTTGAAGGTATGTGTCTGGATGCTAGTAATTTTTGTTCATATTTTATTGATTTACCCTTTGATCTATGTTTTTATTTTGTTTGAAACCCCCTCTATTTACAAGAATAGTTGGTAGAATGAGTCATTGCTTGAATTCTTTTGTTACCAGCACAGGCCCCTTGAATATTATAGTTGCATGAATCAATTGGGTGACACCAGACAATTGAGAACCAACTACCAGGACCTTTTGAGTTAGGCTACTATATGTTGTCTTTCTTTTTCAGGAGAAATAGAGTAGAAATATTATGTTTTAATGTTGTTTTTGTCATTTTCACCATCAACAGAAATTGGCGCTAGAAGGAGGGCCTAAAAAGACAAGCTGGCTCACATAGTGTCTTTCTCATAAGAGAAATATGGAAGGATTTTGAGATCCTCTACCGAACCTGAACCTTTACAAGAATTACAAACCCCAGTAAGACCTAGACCCCATGCTCATAGGGTTTTAATAACTACATTGCCACCACCACTCACTCCACCTAAATTTCCACCAAATCCACCTATGCCACCACCTGTTCAACCTACATGACCACCTCCAATTAGGCCTATATCACCACCAATTCAACCCTACTCAACCAATCCCACCAATCACTTACTTTGTGAATAATCCCTCTCCGCTAGGGACTATTTATGGGGGATTCCATGATTTACCAAAGAACCCAGAGAATTTTTGTCCTAAATACATGCATGGTGAATCAAGAAGCGTTGAGGAGAATATACAGGCATTCAAAGATGCTTGCACACGAGCTCAAGTTGTTCATCAAGATGTGGTATGTAGATTGTTTCCCTATTGTTTAGGAGATATGGCATATAATTGGTATCTAAATCTGCCCCTAGGATCTATTCTAGGTTGGACAAATTTAGAAAATGCTTTTATTAATCAATTTAAGGTTTATGCAGACCCTACCATATTATATCACCAATTTTCCACCATAAGAAAGGAACATCATGAGCCACTGCCCTTGTTCAACACTAGGTTCCAAAGGATGTATCATAGGCTATAAGAGCCTTACTTAGTGTCAGAGGCTATGGCCATACAAGCATATCTAAGAGCTATTGATCCTTTGATTGGCCTGTTCTTGCAAAGAACTTATCAACCTAATGAGATTGACTCTCTGTCTAAAATTTATCATCTAGCTATCAAATTGCAACATCAGATAATTCTACAATCCGAAGGTTTAGGAGTGGCTCTTCCTCCCATGAATTATCAGATGCCTAATCCACCCTTATACAACACTATCCCAGGGATATCTATCCTTAGATTTCTCTCACATGTGGTTACCATGGAAAGGAGTTGCAACACAGATAAGAATTGAAAGTGAACCTAGACTCAAGCAAATGATTAAAGAATATGATGCTTCAAATGAAGTGGCATATTTTGAGACTAAGATAGGTGTTTACAAACAAGAGGAAGTTCTTACTTTCTCTATAGTTAGTCTTGAGGATATGTTGCCCTTAGATCATAGTGACCCAATGATCTACATCAACCACCAGGTTCTAATAAGGAAATTACAATAGGATAGGCTGGTTTTGGGAGAAGAAACTGATTTGAGTAGTTTGTTACTTCCTAATTGGTGTAGGATTCACTATCATAATCATTCAAAGTTAACATGTCAATCATGCTTAGATATTCTAAGTCATGTAGATCAGCCTCAACAGGTGTGTCAAGAGAAAAAAGCCCAGAATCTCACCAATGAGTTTTCTTTCCAAGTAAAGGATGCAACTATTCTTACACGGGCTAGCCTTTCTCAACAAGAAAGTTCTTCACCAGAAGAACAGACTCGGGTTGTATATTCTGAAATTCAAGAAGAGATTAAGGTATCCTAGTTCCTATGTGAAACACCTACCCAAGATACTTTGCCCATACCTAAGGCATTGATGAGAAATGAGTTGGATTGCAACTTAACTCATGAGGGTGTTCAAGAAGTAGTTGTGGAACAAATTGAGAACATAGAAAAATCTTCAACTAAACTTTGTCCCAAATTAGGTTCTGACAAACACCAAAAGTCTGAGCTGCCACACATTTTTAGTGAGTCATCCCCTATTGCTTCTAAAAAGAAAGAGCTCCCAGCCAAAGACCAATTATGGACTCTTAAATTTGATGGTTCTAAATCTAAAGCAGGAAGTGGAGCAGGGATTGAACTATCTAATCTGAAAGGAAAGACTTACTTTGCTTCTTATAGATTGCAGTTCAGTTGTACAAACAATGTGGCTGAGTATGAAGCACTTGCTTGGGGTCTTATGTTTGCTCATAAGAAGAAGGTTATTGTCCTCATAGTTATGGGAGATTCTAAGGTAATTGTAAAGCAGGTACATAGCCAATACACGTGTCATAACAAAAGATTGGCTGCATATAGAAACAGGGTTTCGAATTTAATTGAAAATTTCAATGCTTTTGGGATTACACTCATCCCAAGGGAAGCAAATCAAATTGTAGATGCTCTTGCTGTTGCTGCTAGTACATTGGAGCCCATGCAAGACTCTAATCTTAAGAGGTTTTTAGTTGAGTTGATTCCAGTCCCAACTATTCCTGATAATGTTAGACACTTTAAGGTATTTAATGATGATCAACATCAACATATATTGGCCTTTTTGGAAAATTTTGATGTTTTTGAAGGACAAATAATTGATGAATCTGAAAGAGATCAAGGGGATTGGGATCCAAAGAATGACAATCTAGAAGGCATATTGGACTTAGAGAGAAATAACATCCCAAAAGGGATGATAGCATTGGAAAGAATGTTTGACTCAGACCGATAAGCTTATCAGAGAGTGCCTACAACAAGTGATGGAGGTAAGTATGAATCTATTAATTTAACTCACTCAGGCCCTGAGAGCAATGTTCTTATAGGAAAGACTTGTTCTCAAGAAATTAAGGATGAGATAATCAAATTTTTGAAACAGAATATTGAGGCTATCGCTTGGAGTTATGATGACTTGAAAACTTTTTACACTTCAGTGATTACTCATACCATCCCTCTCAAACCAGATGCTAAGTCGTTTCGCCAAAAGAAACACTCGATCAATGCTTTAATTGAGCCTCTGATCTAGAGAGAAGTTCAAAAGCTTTTAGCTACCAAAATAATCTTTCCAGTTAGACACTCTACCTGGGTAGCCAATTTGGTTCCTATAAGGAAAAAGAATGGTGAAATCAGACTGTGTCAATTTTAGGAATTTACACAAGGTCTCTGAAAAGGACAATTATCCATTACCTTCTCTTGATGAAGTATTACAAAAGGTGAATGGATCCCAAATGATGTCATTCTTGGATGTTTATTCTGGATATAATCAGGTACTTGTTAGTCATGAAGATAGGATGAAGACCGCTTTTACTACTAAATGGGGCACATTTGCCTATAGAAGGATGCCTTTTGGTCTCATCAATGCAGGAGCTACTTTTCAAAGGGAAATGGATGTAGCTTTTAAAGATCTGATAGGAAAATGTATAATCATTTATGTAGATGATTTGACCATCTTCTCTAAGAATAGAGAAGATCATGCTACGGACCTGGAAAAGGTTCTAAAGAAATGTATAAGTTATTGTGTCTCTCTTAACCCAAAGAAATGTGTATTTGGAGTCTCTGAAGGGAAGCTCCTAGGTCACATTATATCAGAGGAAGGAATTTCCATAGATCCTGACTGAGTGGAGGCCATTTTGAAATTGACAAAGCCAGGTAGCAAGAAGGAAATGAGGTCTTTCTTTGGAAGGATTAATTTTGTTTGAAAATTTATAATAGGGTTTGCAGAGATTGTCAAACCCCTCAATGAAATGATGAAGCAGGATGCAAAGATTGAGTGGAGTGAAGAGGCAAAATCTACTTTCATGCAGATTAAACAATCTATATCTGAGGCACCTGTTCTGACAAGTACGGATTATCTTAAACCCTTCTACATTTATTCTTTTGCTTTTGATCATTCATGTGCAACAATCTTAACATAGAGAAGAGAAGAGAGTGAGGAGAGACTGATTGCTTTTATGAGCTCTTCATTCAAGAATACAGAAGTAAGGTATTCACCACTAGAGAAATAGGCATTTGCATTGGTATGTTCAGTAAAGAAGTTTAGGCATTACATAATTCAAAGTTAAGTAATGGCCATAGTTCCAGATCCAGCTATGAAGTCTCTTCTGATAACAAGTGAATTAGGAGAACAAAGAGGAAAATGGATGGAAATCTTGCAGGAGTATGACTTAGAAATTCACTTGATGAAGCTCATTTGATGAAAAGGATTTTCAAAAGAAATGGTTGAAGTAGACAGAAATATTACTTGCCAATAGTACATGGTTCAATCATTCACAAAGGATCCCTGGTATACAGATTTAGTCTTCTTCCTCCTTAATAAGAAATGTCCAGAAGGAATGAATTCTACTCAAAGGAGAGCATTGCGGATGAAGAGTGCCCATTACATGCTCAAAGGGGGATCAATCTATAGGAAGAATTTTCAAGGAATTTGCCTACGTTGTTTGGATAAGCAAGAAGCAAAAAAAGTTATTTCTAAGTTTCATGGAAGGCATGGAACAGGGCATGGATCTATTGATGCCTTGGCTCATCAAGTTTTAAGACTAGACTATTATTGGCCTTATGTGTTTAGAGATGCACATCAACACTGTAGAACTTGTCATGTATGTCAAACCTCTGCACCTAGAGAAAGAAATCCCACAATGCCCCTATAACCAGTATATGAGGTAAGGCAATTTGCTCAATGGTCACTTGATTTTGTAGGTGTAATTAATCCAAATTCTTCTGCAGGGCATAAATTCATCTTGACTGTAACTAACTACTACACACACTGGACTAAGGCACAACCTTGCAAGAATAGTACCACAGAGGTGGTCATCAAGTTTCTGACTAAGAACATCGTAACCAGGTTTGGAGTTCCATTTGCTCTGGTATGTGATAATGGCCCTACTTTTTCTTCTATTGAGTTTATTTCATGGGCCTATGAACATAAAATTGTGTTGAAATATTCTTCCAATTACTACCCTCAGGGGAATGGAGTAGCTAAGTCCACAAATAAAAACTTGTTGGAAGTTATAAGAAAGTTGTTAGAAAGTAATCCTAGGGACTGGCACACCTAGTTAAGATTTGCTTTATGGGCAAATCGAACCAGAATCAAAGCAGCTCTAGGAAACTCACCTTTTAAGTTAGTTTATGGCCAAGATCCAATCTTCCCTATACATTTGCAGATACCTGTTCTTAAGTTCATGCAGTAATTTTACTCTAAGGATGATAGGATTGAGGTAAGACTACTTAATTTGTTAAATATGGAAGAGCAAAGAGATGTTGTTTTGCAGCAATTCTCTAAACATCAGGCTGTTGTCAAGCATTGGTTTGACAAAAGAGCCAAGATAAAAGCCTTTAGAATATCAGATCTTGTCTTATTATGGGATAAAGCTATAGAAAAGAAAGGAGATCACCAGAAGTTTGATAGACTTTGGTTAGGTCCTTATCAGGTAGCTGAAATATTAGGTGAGAATGCTTTTCGTTTGAGTACCTTAACGGGAGAGCCTGTTCCATTACCAGTTAATGGTCAGTTTCTCAAGCACTATTTTGGTGCATAGAAGGTCTGATGTTTTGGAAAAGAATGTATTATACTGTATCATATGTAATTAAGTCTTTGTTTTAGTTAGGTTTCTTATTGTTGTTGTTTTGTTTTTTTGTTTTCTTTGTTTTGTTTTTGTTTGTTTTGTTGTCTTTTGTTTCATTGGGGATTTTATTTTTGTCCATCTCAAGACTTGGGGTTGTTATTCAAAGTATACTATTGGTACTAGGAGAGAAATTGGTTTAGGTATTTTCATCATCATCATTAAAAAGGATGTCTTATGATCATTCTAGTTTGGGTTTGAGAAGTTATTTAAAGATAAGAAGATACATTGTGAATATCTCATGAATTATCATCAAAAATCTATCACCAAATTAGATAAAACATCTGCATGAGTAAATGCCTATCTGTTTTAGAATGACTCTACCTTTGATTCAAGTGAAAAATCCGATTCCAAGACTATCATGAAATCGATTGTAGTTCTCAACCCACATTCTAGATTCATTGAATTTGAGTATTGAGAAAGATGCATAAGAGAATTTCCACAAGTGAAGTAAAAAAAAAAAAAAAGAATGATAAGAAAGAAAGAAAAGGAAAGCTCAATATCAAGTGGGTAATCAAGTATCTCTATCGAGGCTATGGATGCTTGGCTGGTAGTAGAGAAATGTTTTGTGAGAACTAGAGGCATCTCTGTCGGGGCTATGGACATCTGTCTAGCAGTGGAGCAATACCCAGGATTTCACTACACGATAGTTAAAAGACTCAACTCATGTAGCTTGAATTTTAGGTATGGTGGTTCAAAGAGTAGAGAAAGTATCTATGAAGAATGATGCACAATATAAGCACACACTCAAATTCAAAAATAACTCATGAGCACATACATCTGAGATTCTAGCTCAAACTTATCCTATATATAACTGATCTTATTTATGTTGAAGTGTTTATAAGCCAAGAAGTTTTTTGGGTGACTAAAATTTTCTTTAGGTATCTTGAAAGTGGGTAAACCATTTTCCTAGCTGAGTCACCATTTGTTATGCCATGCATAACCACCCCATCTTTTGCCTTGGTCAAAAGGGGTCCCCCTTGTTGTTTTTATCGTTAGTTGTTTTTCAAACAAAGTGAGGAGTCTTGTTTTGCCAACACTTTGTTTTTCTTAAGTTTCTCTATTGGAAGTGGAACCGAAACTGAATCGAGTTCTGAAAGTTCTTTTGAAACTTGTTTTTGTTCCCATCCCGACAGTCTTTCTTTTAAATCTTTTTGTTTTGTCTCTGTCGGAGCCGGAGTGGGCGCTAAGTTGGTGTTTATTCAAAATTGCAAAATCAAATTGCGTTCCACCTCCACCTCTGCTTTTTGAACTTTTGTTTTACTTAATTATTTTTCTTTAGTTTTACTATGTCGGTCTTTTGTTTTACTTTTTGTGCTTTGTTTTGTTTTATGCTTTGTTGGCGGAATCAGAGACAGAACGGAACCTAAGTTGGGAAATTACCAAATTTTCCAAATCGGTTTTCATTCTGATTCCGCTCCCACCAGTTTGGGTTGTTGACTTTTGCTTAAGTCTTCTGCAGTAAAGGGCCAGTTCTTTTTCAATTTTGACTCCGCTCTACTGCATTTAATGCATTAATGACAAGTGCAAAGCATGCGTGCAATTTTGAATTTTACCTTAATTAGGGATTCGTGTATTATTATTATCATTATTCTAAAAATATTAAAGAGCGAACAGGAGTTGCAGTAAAGTCTTGTGCGAGTGAACCAATTGATCGAGAGATAGTTGCTTGTCGATTGCTTCAGGTGTTTTGTCTATTTATTAGCATTCAAGGTAGGGTTTCTTATTGTTTTTGTTCTTCATTTATTTACTGTTGCATTTTTGTGTTTGCTCATGCTTTGAATCATTTTGTTTTAATGAATTCACGATTCTTGGTATGTTTGTTTGAGTATGTTCTTGCTTTATTTGTTTGTCTGGTTAATTCTTCATTTCTTTTGCTTTTGTTTTTGGTTCTTTGTGTTTAGGGCACGGTCGCTTTCACGTTTTAGTTGTGATCACGTCGTGCTATTTTGATTTGCAGTAAGTTAGATTAAATTGATGTTTTAAATGGTGTTAGTTAAAATTAGGGATTTATAGTGAGGTAGAATGAATTAATGGTAGTATTGTGTATTCATCTAGTTAAAATAGGAAGGGTTAAACTTGTGCCCTAGTTTTCATATTGCATTTTCTAGATTAGGGTTTTAAGTGCATTTCTATAATGCCTTAAGTAGGTGATTTAAAATGATGCCCTAAGAATACAGTCACCCCTAGTCATATGGGGATGGTTCTATCGAGTTCCAAGTTAGCCCCATGTCATTTTGAAAATTGCCTAGCTTAAAACCATAAACTTCTGCATTAAATTGATGAAGTCGTTTATGACGTCATGGTCAAGCTGGGCGGAAACAAGATCAAAATCGATTTTGAACTTGAAAAATTATGTTTTCCAAAAGGTATCGATTCCATTTCCATCTCGTCTTCAGCTCCACTTATAGTCGGAAGCCTTCTTTCAAAATAACGATAACCTAGACGGAAGCGGAATTGAAATGAAATAAGAATATGAAATAGAAAATCTGAGGAAAACCAAGTTCATTTCCATTCCGGTTCCATTTCCATTTTTGATCACATTTTTATTTTCAACTCCGAGCCCACTTCTTGTTAGTAGAGTTACCATTCCAGTTTCGACTCTGATCCTGGCAGTGTGTTAAAAGAGACTGTTTAGAATATGTTTTCGTCTAGTTCCACCTCTGATGTATACATGAAAGGTATGGTTTTAAAGCATGTTTTATGATGATATTCAAAGATCTAATTAGAGTTTTTTGTGGCAGGAAAGCTAGAAAATTTCAGGAACATCAGGAGAAGTTCCTCAAAGGAATCATCCTGTAGGAACATCAAAGGTAGCACCTAAACCAAAGAAGATCAAGCCTGAACAATTACCTTATACCTTGAGGTATAATCACAGGAGTCCAGTTGTGAAAGTAAGCAAAGTGGAATCCGACCGGTCAGACATCACTGACACAAACTTGCGCGAGTACAACTTTGAGGAGGCATATGCTAAAACATTCAATGAGGATGCGGCACCTAGAACAAAGAGGATTGTTGAGTTTCATTTGGCTCATATCACTTTGTTTCCTTTGTCAATCCAATGCCCAGAGTTGATCTTAATAGAAGCCAGTGCCTACAATCATGTTACCAGACAGTGCATGGATTCCCAAAACAATGTGATTATTGATCTTACTCCTCAAGCATTGCAAAGTATATTCAATGTTCCGGATCCTAACAACTTGGTGCAGTTGGATGAGGCAAAGGCCATGGAGAAATATAGTAAGTATAAGGACTCCAATAAGTCTCATTTGAACAAAAAGTGGTTGAAGACAAAAAAGAAGTCTCTAAACAAGCTTGTGGACAATCCAAAGAGGGCAGATTTCTATAAGGAGGTATTAGATTTAATCATGATGTTGTCTAGAGTTTTTGGGAAGAGAGATACATTTCATTTCCAAGAGTGGATGTTTCCTTTCATCCAGACAATCTAAAATCGAGCCCAGTAGTTTGATTGGCCTATGATCATATCAAATGCTATCCATGATCAACTAACCAACATCAGAGGCACTAAGTGTTTCTTTATGACTTCTTATATTGTACATGCAGCGGCAAGGTTGGGTATCTTCCCAAGTTTAAACAGAGTAGGAATAATGGGAGTCTTGGATGGACAAAAGAAAGTGTGGGAGCACTATAACCAGCTGTCTCTACAAGTTTCTAAGACTCAATTCAGAAGAGTTAATGATGCATTCATATATGAAGTCATTAACCAATTAAATGGAGATGCGTGGTACAGGCTGAGTCAAAAGGCCATGGCATTTATTGTTCAATGGGGATGTTGGTACATTCAATACCCCAAGTTTACATATTTTAGGTTAGCTATTTTTGAAGGCCATCCACATTTGCTTCCAAGGTGTTGCAATAACAGGATAGTGTTGATGGAATTTTTATATCAGGCTCCTGGAGTTAATGCTCGGTTTGGTTTAAAGCATAAGACAGGATGTCACAAGTTTCCCATGAAATTGGGTGAGTATGGCTGTCAGCATCTAAGAGGAGCAAGGGTTGTTTGTAGTGAGCTGATACAATTGAAATTGGGTTTATACACAGCTCATAAGTATTTTGACCCAAAGGGTAAGATGTATGCCTTGTTGCCTTCGGTGTTTGACAGGCATTTTAATTTATTAGAATATTTTTGGAGTGATCGACAGGATGAGTATGATCTAAGAAAGAAGAATTATGAAAGATTATTTGTCTCACTCATGTCAGACCTTGGTGTTAAAGATAACATTCCTAACACATTGGTGGATGATGGAATTGTATTGGATCCATCCTATGAAGCTTTGAACATTGGCACAAAGAGTCTAGATCCAATTGACTGGGATAGTGAGGAAACCATTCATATTAAGCAGATTGGAAGGATAGTATTGGATAGGAGTGTGCAATGGTTCTAAGAACCAAGACTCCGCAAGGACCAGCCCCTAAAAAGGGTAAGGGATACAAAAGGATCAAAAGGAAGACACCTCCTAAAGAGCCTTTGGAGTTCTTTCCTCCAGACATCGAAGAGATAGAACTTGAAGCAGCAGGTGATGAATCAGAAACACAAGAAGGAGAGGCTCAAATAGGATCAATTGTTTCAACACCGGCCTTAGGAGAATCTTCTACTCAAGTCCCAGTAGCAAAGTGGCAGGTAAAGAGGTGGAAAAGGAAACCCTTTATGACATAGTTGAATCCATAAAGGGAAAAGGGGTAGAGGTTCATGATGTTGGAATAGATGTAGATAAGACTGAGTCAGAAAAAGATATGCAAGAAAATATGCCTCTAGAGGAGGATACTGAGCAAGTTTTGACACAAGAAGTTTTTGACACAAGCTGATGAAGTAGAGAGATAGAAAAGGAAAAAAGAACATGAACTCAAGGTTAAAGAAGAGAATGATAAGTTGGAACTAATACAAAAGATTCATGACCTTGAAGAAGAGAAGGAAAGAAACCAAAGGGAGAAAGATATCTTGGTTGCCAATTTAAAACTTGCTGAGGAAGCTCGCCAAAAGGAAGGAGAAGCTTAACAATTACTAAAGGAAAGAGAGGCCAGAGAGCTGGTTAAGAGACAACAAGAAGGAGAAGCAAAGGCAAAAAAGCTTAAGGCTTTAGAGGCAGAAAAACTAGAGAAAGAAAGACTAGAGGCTTTAGAGAAAGAGAAATTGGAAAAAGAAGCTCTAGAGAAGGAAAAATTAAATGAGGAAAAACTGGAAAAGGAAAGAATGGAGAAGGATAGATTAGAAGAGAAAATATTGTAAAGGGAAAGGCTGGAGAGAGATTGACTAGAGGAAGAAAGGTTGAAGAAGGAAGAAGAAGAGAAGAAGATACAAGAACAGAAAGACAGGGAGGAGGCTGAAAAGCTTGTGCAAATGCATGTGTTGCAAAAATAGTAAGAGGAACCAAGGGTTGATTCTCAATCCCAAGTAAATATGCAGCCACCTTCTACTATTTCTTCATCTTCCTCTATGATGACTACTACTCCATGTGCTCCCACTTGGTTAAAACTGGACCTACAGAAGAGGGAAGTAACACCTTCACAACCTCTCAATTGGGAGGATATGATGAAGGAGATTGAACAAGACAGGCCTAAAAAGAAGGCCAAGATCCTACATTCTACCAGACTCACAGAAAAAGGAGAGATTGTTGTTGAGTGTGCCATACCAATGATAGAAAAGGAGGTAGGGGACATGCAGTTAACAAATTATCAATTGAGTGTTGTCAACTTGGGAAGGCCCACCAGGAATCAGTAGATGAACCTAATTGATGTGGTGGCTTCAACAACTAAGTCAAAAATGTTAAACGATAAACAAAAGAAGGATGAGCTTAAGGCTCAATTGGATCAATTACATTCATTTTTGAAAAGTGTCTCCACTCTGAGATCACAATAGGTAATGGCTATTGAGACTCCAATTTTGTTAAGAAAGGAGGTAGATGATTTATCACAGGTAAGAGGCAAAGAGGAGATGCTAGACAGGTGGGTTGACAAGTTGAATTAGGAAGTAGGTGAATTTTTGGTCGAGGGTTTTGAGGTTTACAAAGGCATAGAGGATTTGATAAGAGAAATGCATCAATACATTGAAGCATCAAAAAAAGAAGAAGAGGAGTATAAAGAGTATAGTTAGAAATTGGAGAAGGTTGATACATTGCCTTTGACTACTCTTCTTGAACAATCAATACTTGAGGAGGATAATAAAGATTTTGTGGAAAAGACCTCTCATATACTCCAATTTAGAACAGATTTCTTGTGTAAACATAGGGTTGAGGTCCAAAATGCTGTTAATAATCTGACTGAATAGTTTGAAGAGCTGGAGGTGGTTATTGATATCATTGTGGATGTTAATTTGTTAACCAAGGAAGGCATGGCTTTGAGTCAGATCAAAGAGAAATGGGATGAAATATTTAGAGGAATCATGCAGAAAGGAGATGATGGAGAAGATCTGATGATAGATCAACTAATGGATGTCAAAGAGGAAATAAAAGCTGCTAGAAGAGAGTTGACAAAGATAAAAGGTATGAGAGGGTTTGTTGCAGAAGAGTTGGAGCAAATTAAATTTGAATACATTTGGGTTGACGTGCCAGAAATAGATATATTACAGCAAGTCTTTGTTAGTTATGATGAGTTCATGGCAGACCCAGCTTCACATGCATAAATCTCCTGCATGCATGACTTTATTCTTCTTTGCATGTTGCATGCAGCACTGACAGTTTTGAAGCGCATGACACTTTTTCTCTTCTATTTTCTATTCTCCAATTTAACTGAATGACTAATGTAAGAACTCAAGATCAAATTGATCTAAGTTTCCAAGAAATTTTTTGTTCTTGAAAAGGTGGATGACTTAAAATAGAAGTGGAGTTCGAGTTTTTGTATATCTATAAATACCCTTTGGGTATCATATTGTAAGGGTTGGCTGATTGAGAATAGAATTGGCTTACCTTATATTAGGAGATAGAATTTTGTAGTGATTACAGAGATACGTTGTACTTGAATTTTTACAGTTAAATAAAGTTACGGGTTTTCACAATATGGTGTTAGAATTGAGTGGTTTTATTTGATAAGGTTGATAAGTTATAATCTATCTAAATGCCAGTGATTGTGCTGAAGCATTAATGTTTCTTATGTGATGAAATTCATTAGAAGAAACCAGATTTAAGTATTATATTGTTAGATTATCATTGAATTAAATTTATTGAAGTCTGTTAATCTATGACCTTGGCAATGAATGAATGTGTGTTCTTTTAAAAAAAATCTTTGAAGTAGTTGTGATAGGAGAATTAAAATAAGCACCTTAGATGCATACAATGGCATAGATTATTTTGTGAATTGTATCATGCTTTGGTTTTCTTGATCTGATTGGAAAACATTCATTGTTGAAGGTATATGTCCAAATGCTTGTAATTTTTGTTCTTATTTTATTGATTTACCCTTTGATCTATCTTTTTCTTTTGTTTGAAACCCCCTCTATTTATAAGAACAGATGGTAGAATCAGTCATTGCTTGAATTCTTTTGTTACCAGCACAGTCCCCTTGAATATTACAGTTGCATGAACCAATTGGGTGACACCAGATATTTGAGAACTAACTACCAGGACCTTGGGAGTTAGGCTACTATATGTTGTCTTTCTTTTTCAAGAGAAATAGAGTATAAATATTTTGTTTTAACATTGTTTGTGTCATTTTCACCATCAACAATATCCTCCCAAGGTCTCTTCAAAACTTTCAAAGGTTTATACAATCCAACATTCTGACTACTCCCTTTTTCAACTTAACAAACTTTGCAACTCTACACAAATTTCCTAACATCCTTATGAATATGTGGCCAAAAGTAATTCTCACTTACGAATGCTACTATCTTATCAATCCCAAAGTGTCCTAACAATCCTCCACTATGTTTTTATTTCACAAAGCTATCCCTCGTTGAAATCTAGGGTATGCACAACTAATTCCCTCTAAACAACATATCCTCCTAAATGAAATAATCCAACCATTGACTCCTATCCTCCATGACTAGTTCTTTACAAGCTCTCCAAGGTTCAACAAAATCCGGGTCTTCCTCATACAAGTTCTTCAATTCATCAAAGCCTAATACTTCCACTCTCATCCCTACCAGTAAATTCCTTCTCCTACTCAAGGCATCAACAACTCTATTTGACTTTCCACTCCTATGTTTCAAAACAAAAGTATCTCTGCAAGAATTCTACCCATCTCATGTGTCTCTTATTCAACTTACCTTGACTATTCAAATACTACAATGCTTGATGATTTGTATACAAAAAAAACTTCTTAGGCAACAAGTAATGTCTCCACTTCTTCAAAGCTTGAACTATGGCATAAAACTCTTGGTCATACACTAAATACCTTTTCCTAGCATCATTCAATTTCTCACTTAAATAAGCTATTGGTCTTCCTTCTTGACTTAATAATATTCCAACTACATTTCCACTTGCGTCATAGTCTACCTAAAATACCTTATTAAATTTTGGTAAATCCGACACAGGATGCTTAGTCACATTTTCTTTCAACAAATAAAAACTTTGTCTACTCCATATGTCCACCTAAAATCTTTCTTATCTCCTCTCATTATTTATGTTATAGGACTGCAAATAGAACTAAAATTCCTAATGAATTTTTGGTAGAAACTAGCCAATCCATGAAATTATCTTAAATCTCCAATGCTTTCCAATGTAGGTCATTCAACAATTGCACTTACCTTCTTAGGATCCATCTCCAATCCATTAGAAGATATCAAAAATCCCAGATATACCGATTCTTTCTTGATGAAACTACACTTCTTAATGTTTATCAGCAACTGCTCTTCTCTCAACCTCTACAAAACTTGTCTTATATGAGACAAATGTTCTTCTCTAGTCTTACTTAAAATCAGGATTTCATCCAAATAAACAATCACAAACTTACCCAATAATTTCTTTAATACCTCATGTTGGCAACACAAGGGCATACAACTGAGAGGGGGGGTGAATTAGTTGTCATAGAATTTCAAACATATTTAACTTGTTAACCTTAATTCTCAAATCCGATTATTAACAATGAAAGCATGAATCAACAACACGTCATAAATACACACAACACCAATATTTTTTGTGTGGAAACCCTATTAGGGGAAAAACTAGTGGAGGTTAATCCACGAGTTATACCCTATTAAAAGTATAAGATCAATGAATAAGGAATGCACATGCATTCAGGCACACTGACTAGAGCTCACTTCTCAAGGGAAGAGTCACTATATTATAGAAAATATTTTAGATTAAAACTATCTAAAGAATTTGAACTGAGAAAGTAGCATCTGCAAATGTTTGAGTACAGTTCCACTTAAGCACATGAACACTTCTTCACTCTTTTTCACTCTTCTTCATAATCTTCTCTACTTTTGAATGATTTGAACCTTATTCACACATAGAATAGACACACTTTTCATCTCATACACTTTCACTCTTCTCAAATGAAGAAAACAAACACTTATATATATCTGCAACAAGAAATTGCATTGCTTCATGTCGGCTTCAACAAAATAATAGAATGAATGCAAACTATCAACCCAAAACAATAAATATTATCAATGCACATCTACTAAGGTCAAACACAACATAGTAGAGACCTAAAAAAATATCCTTGAATGCAAAACATCTTCAATTAATCTTCCTCAAAGATCCACAACACGCTACAAGCATTTTGTCAGCCATGAACATGAAAAACATGAACATGTAAGAGAAAATCTCAGATCGTGAGCACAATGATCAATGTGGATGTGAAACACATATATAACATGATCTAGAAACATCCACAAACACTTCAGGAACATAAGCAACACTTTAGATCACCAAGAACACATTATCTTCTTCTGTGAACACCATTTCCAGTAACAGAAAAACTGTCAAAACATAGAACTTTATAACTTTCTCAAATCTTCATGTGCACCTCCAAAACTTATGGAGTATGAACTTCATACATAGGCATACAAACCATTTAATATGAAACTTCTCACCATCAACATACTAAACTTCCCAACACATTGATCTTCACATTTTCACAGACAACCTATAACATATTTTATTATAATTTTCTCAATATCCTCAACATATACAGTCTTAAAGACATTAATGCTAATAGTATTGGCATCAATGACAACCACATATCAGCAATATAACTACAACATCCAAAAATATCCCCCTTTGGAATTTATGGCAACACATGATGTGAAAAATACACCATCAATGCAACTAACTCTTCTCCAACAATCTCCCCTTTACACATTGCTCTTCTCATACTATTCTTCTCACCCTTATTTTTTCACATTATTCTTCTCCCCCTTTGACATCAATGGAAAATGTACACAAGATTTTAACCACATATCTAAATCATCTGACTACTCCCCCTGAGTAGTAGCCACCACAACATCAATCTGGATCAAGATAACTATGAATGCATGAATTGATTCAAAGACTATGCATCTTAGTTTTGATTAGGAGTGGTAATCACCCCTAACTTCTTTCTGAGATACTCAAAAGTATCCTTAGGCAAAGGCTTAGTAAATATGTCTACAATTTGTTCCTTAGTAGGAACATACTCCAGTCTGACTTCCTTATCACTCACTTTATCTCTCAAAAAGTGGTACTTGATAGATATATGTTTGGCCTTTGAATGTAGCACCGGATTCTTACAAATGTTTATAGCACTTGAATTATCACAAAATATGGTAATAGTTTCATCATATACAATTCTGATATCTTTCAACATCCGCTTCATCCACAATACTTGAGTACAATTGTTTGCAGCAGCAATGTATTTTGCCTCTGCAGTAGACAAAGAAATGGCTTTATGCTTTTTACTTGACCATGAAATCAACTTTCTCCCCAAGAAAATGTGCCACCACTAGTACTTTTCCTCTCATTTCCATCTCCTTCCCAATCAGCATCAGTAAAGGCACTTAAAGTAAAATCATCATCTTTTGGATACCATAGGCCAAAATCAACTATTCCTTTCAAGTATTTGAAAATCCTCTTCACAGTAGTCACATGAGATTCCTTAGGATTGGCTTGAAATCTGGCAATAATGCATACAAAATTCATGATGTCTAGTCTATTTTGAGTTAAATAAATAAATCCACCAATCATTGATCTATACCTAGTCTGATTTTCCTTCGGAGAATCATCATCTTGTGTTAACTTGCATTCGGTCACCATGGGTGTACCAACTAGCTTTGAGTCTTCCATACCAAATTTCTTTAGCAATTCCTTCACATACTTGGACTAAGATATAAATATTCTTTTATCTATCTGAGTAATTTGTAGTCCCAAAAATAATTTCAGTTCTCCAATCATTGACATCTCAAACTCATTTTGCATCTCATTTGAAAACTTAATGCACAAACCATCATCTCCTCTAAAAATCATATCATCAACAAATATTTCCATAATCAAATCTTTATCATCATCAATCTTTAAATACAGATCATTGCTATCAACAGTACCTTTGTTAAATCCAATCCTCGGCAAGTGTTTATCCAATCTTGCATACCAAGCTCTAGGGGCTTGTTTGAGTCCGTAAAGTGCTTTCTTCAACTGACAAACCATGTCTCCCTGATCAAACAATTGAAATCCATCAGGTTGCTCAATATATACTTCTTCTTCCAGTTTACCATTTAGAAATGTTGACTTGACATCCATTTGATAAACTTTGTAGTTTTTCTAAGTAGCATAAGCAAGAAACAATATTATAGCTTCAATTCTAGCAATAGTATAAAATGTTTCTTCAAAGTCAATTCCTTCCATCTAAGAGTATCCTTTGCACACCAATCTTGCTTTGTTTCTGATAACCTCACCTTATTCATTCAGCTTGTTTCTAAACACCCATTTAGTTCCAATTAAATTTTTGTCTTTAGGTCTAGGAACAAGAATCCATGTATTATTCTTCTCAATTTTTTGTATTTCTTCTTTCATTGCCTCAATCAAATGTTCATCTTGGCATGCTTCATTGGCATTACTTCGCTCAGTCTTCAAAATTAAACAATATTCTTCTACAATTCCTCTTCTAGTCTAGACACCTTTATCCTTATCTCCTATAATCTAATTTTCTAAATGATTTAATCTCACATACCTTGGAGTCTTAGGTTGTTCTTGAATTTCAGGCTCTTGTGATCTTTCTTTTGTGCTTTCACTAGTCTCTCCTTCTTCTTGATCTTATTAATTCACCAAAACAATCTAAACTTGATTTGAATTATGACTCTTCTGTTTACTGTCATTCTGATCATTAGAATTATATCCACAGGTTCTGAAGGGTCTTGCAATGTCTTCATCAACCTTAACATTTTCAATTTCAACCATTTTCTTCAATCTTTTGTTGTAGCACCGGTAGGCCTTGCTCTTAGTAGAATAACCAAGAAATATTCCTTCATCACTTATAGCATCAAACTTTCTTATATCTTCATCTCTCCTGATATAACATTTACTCCCAAAGATTTTGAAGTATTTAACAGTAGGCTTATGACCAAACCATAGCTCAAAAGGAGTCTTACCTGTATTACCTTTGATTTGTACCCAGTTAAGGATCTAAACTGTAGTACTTACAACTTCTCTCCAATAGACATGAGGGAAATTTCCTTACAACATCATGGTTCTTGCAGCATCTACAAATATCATGTTCTTCCTTTCCACAACTCCATTTTGTTGAGGGGTTCATGGTGCAGATAACTGTCTCTTAATCCCATGTTTTTCACAAAAATAATTAAACTCACCAGAAGTGAATTCACCACCTCTATCTAATCTTAGACACTTAATCTTCAAACATGTTTTTGTCTCAACCATAGCTTTAAAGATCTTGAACTTTTCTAGAGCTTTATATTTCTCCCTTAAGAAAGTAACCCACATCATCCTAGAGTAATCATCAATAAGCAACATGAAATACTTGTAACCTTGCAAACTTCTAATTCTAGTAGGACCACACAAGTTAGTATGCACAAGATCCAACAATTCATTTGAACAATTTTTTTTGTTGTGAAATGAAATTCTGGTTTGTTTTCCCAACTGACATTGCTTGCATATGACACTAGTAGGCTTCACCAACTTAGGAAGATCTCTCACATCCTATGAGACACTTATCTTGATAATATTGTCAAAGTTTACATGATACATTGTTCTATGCCACAACCAACTCTCATCAACTTGAGCAATCAAACAACTTTAACTGCCAGCATTCAGATGAAAGATGTTACCTTTTGGTTTTGTACCAGAAGTAATCACATTTCTAGAACTTCTCAATATTCTATATTTTCCATATTTCAATTGAAGATTATATCCCTTATCAACCATCTGTCCAACACCTAGAAGATTATGCTTCAAACCTTCAACATAAAGAACATCATCAGTATTATTCTTACCATCAAAAGAAATACATCCTATGCCACAGATTATACCACCATTGTTATCACCAAATCTTACAACACCACCATCATACTTTTCCAAGCTTGCAAATTTGGTTTTATCACCTATCACGTGATGTGAACATCCACTGTCAATTACCCATTCATCTTTTTCTTCAACTCGAGCAACAAGGGCTTTCTCCACTTTTATACAACTAGAAAATTTAGTAGACACTAGATTATTTTCCTTGATAGCAATAAAAACAAACTCATCTTCACTTGGATTCCCTTTTTTAGAACCATCATTTGTCACACCTTCATCAATAGCATAATAACACTTCTTTTGAAATTTAGGATTTTAAGGTCTTAGCTTAGGAACTATTACTACACACCTTGAAGCAAAATGACCTATCTTACTACAAGAAAAACATTTTATAGGAAACTTTCATTTATACTTACCTTCTCCTCTGGCTTCCCTTTTGACAATAAGTGCTTCAAGCTCATTCATTTCTCTTTATTCTTCTTCAATCTCTTATTTCTTCTTCATACCTGAATATCTTTCTAGAAGAACTTTCACCCAGATCATATCTCTGCTTGTCTCTCCTAGAATTAGTAGCTTTAATTGCAGACTCTGTCTTAGTAAGGGCATCACCGAATTCATTCAACTCAAAGCAGATAGTTTCCCAACCAACATATCTCTAGTTACATTTACAACAGTCTGGAGCTCTTCAATGGTTGTAGCTCTAATTTTATATGCATCTAGAAAGGATCTAAGTACTTTAGCAACAATCTTTGATTCATCCACCTATCCACTAGCACATTTGATACCACACGCAAGTTCATTCACTCTTTGCATGTAAGTAGAAATATTCTCATCATTACCCATCTTCAACAATTCATATTTTCCTTTCAGACATTGTAGCTTGGCCATCTTCACATTAGTATCACCTTCATATAAATTTTCCAACTTTTTCCAAATCTCATAAGTAGTTTTCAGATCCATAACATTTGTCATCTTTGTATCAGTCAAAGAACTCAACAAATCTTCCTTAGCTTTGATATTATATTCAGCATCCCTAATCTCAGTAGTGGTAGTAGGGCCATTTTGAGGAATAACATACCTATGACTTGTATTGTTCCAGTAGGATTCACCAATGCATTTCAAATGACAATCCATTCTATCCTTCCACAGTGTGTAGTTTGTTCCATCAAAATATTAGACTATCTTTCTTGTATGTCACCATCTCGGATCACCTCAAGTTGTTAAAATTCTTCCAAGGAACCTGCTCTAATACCAATTGTTCACAACACAAGGGAAAACAACTGAGAGGGGGGGTGAATCAGTTGTCACATAATTTCAAACTTATTTAACTTGTTAACCTTAATTCTCAGATCTGATTATTAATAGTGAAATAATGAATCAACAACACATCAAAAATACACACAACACCAATATTTTTTGCATGGAAACCCTATTAGGGGAAAAACCATGATGGAGGTTAATCCACAAGTTATATCATGTTCAAATTATAAGAGAAATGAATAAGGAATGCACATGCATTCAGGCATGCTTCCTAGAGCTCACTTCTCAAGGGAAGAGTCACTATCTTACAGAAAATATTTCAAATTAAAACCATCTGAAGAATTTGAACTGAGAAAGTAGCATCTGCAAATGCCTGAGTATAGTTTTGATTAAGCACATGAACACTTATTCACTCTTTTTCACTCTTCTCTGCTTTCAAATGATTTGAACCTTATTCACATATAGAACACACACACTTCTCATCTCATACACTTTCAATCTTCTCAAATGAAGAAAACAATCACTTATATATATTTGCAACAAGAAATTACATTGCTTCATGTCGACTTCAACAAAATATTAGAATGAATGCAAATTGTCAACCCAAAACAATAAATATTATCAATGTGCATCTACCAAGGTTGTCCACAACATAGTAGAGACCTAAAACAATTTCCTAGAACACAAAACATCTTCAATTAATCTTTCTTGAAGATCCACAACACGCTACAAGCATTTTGTCGATCATGAACATGAAAAACATGAACACACAAGAGAAAATATCAGATCGCAAGCACAATGATCAATGTGGATGTGCAACGCATATAGAACATGATCTAGAAACATCCGCAAACACTTTAGGAACATACACAACACTTCAAATTACCAAGAACACATTATCTTCTTCTATGAACACCATTTCCAGTAACAAAATAACTGTTGGAACATAGAACTTTATAACTCGCTCAAATCTTCATGCACACCTCTCAAAATTATGGAGTAGGAACTTCATACATAGGAAAACAAACCCTTTAATACACAACTTCTCATCATCAACATACTAAACTTCCCAACACATTGATCTTCACTATTTCACAGACAACTTGTAACATATTTTATTATAATTTTCTCAATATCCTCAACATATATAGTCTTAAAGACATTAATGCTAATAGTGATGACATCAATGACAACCACATATCAGAAATACAACCACAACATCCAACACCTCATTTATCAACCTTATGAAAGTACTCAGTCCATTTTTTAGTCCAAAAGGAATCACCAACCACTCATACAATCCTTCATGCATCTTGAATGTTGTCTTCCACTCATCCCTTTCTTTGATTTTGATCTGATGATATCCACTCTTCAAATCTATCTTTGTAAAGTATTTAGCTCTACTCAAACAATCCATATTGTTATCCATCTGGGGAAAAGGAAATCTATACTTCACTGTGATTTTTTTTATGGCTCTAGAGTCTGTACACATCCTCCATTATCCATCCTTCTTAGGTGCTAGCATAGTAGGTACTACACAAGGACTTAGGCTTTCTTTGATCAAACCCTTCCTCAACAACTCTTGCACTTGTCTATTTAATTCTTCATTCTCTATCGGTGTCATCCGATGTGCTACTTTATTAGGAAAACTAGCTCCAGGAATCAAATCCATGCAATGACTAATACTCCTCACAGGTTGCAATCCATCAGGTACATTGTCTAAAATGATTGCTTCATATTCTACCAGCAACTCCTTTATCTCCTCTAGTTGTTCTTCTAAATGCTTCAAGTCTTCAACCTTTTTAGGGACCAAGGCATAGCACATGTTCTCATGTCTCAGTCCATCCAAAAATCTCCTTCCATCAACCAAACAAATTCTAGCACTCGTACAAACCTCAACTTTAGGAACATCCTCGAAGGGAAATAAAGTCTGATTCATCCCATTAGCAACAATGGTATATGTGTTCTTCTTTCCATCAAGAATAGCATTTTTATCATACTGCCAAGGCCTTCCAAAAAAAACATGGCATACATCCATAGGCATGATATCACACAAAACTTCATCATGATAATTTTCTATCATCAATTTTACCGAACATTGTTTACTTACCAGTATCTTATGCTCATCTTGAATCCATTCTATTTGATAGGGCTTTGGGTGTTTCAATATTTCTAGCTTCAATTTGATCATCATTTCTTTAGAAACTAGGTTCTCAGAGCTTCTACTATCAATAATCACTCTGCAACATTTACTAGCTACCTTGCATCTAGTTCAGAACAAATTCTTTCTCTGCAATGATTCCTACTCCATCTCACTTTGACACAATACTCTTATGTTCACCAATACTTCTCCCTCTTCTAGTTTATTAGATGATCCGACATGATCCTCCTCAACAAAGGTTGTTCTTCTACTTTTCTTTGTCTTTTTTCTTATCTCTCCCTAATTACATTCAAATGCTTTATGTCCTTCTCCACCACACTCAAAACAAGTTCCTTTGAATACTCTTTTCTCCTATCTTCTATCATCTTTTCTATAACCCTAATTTCGGTAACCACCATATCCTCCTCTTCGGTAAGATTTTACATCATATCTACAATATGAATTATCATTCTTATTGACTTACTTATCTTTATTCTAATCTACAAAAGATCCTCTTCCTCCTCTAGTAAAAATTCTTCCTCTCTGAAATCTTCCACCTCTTCCTCTCTATCTCTACTCATGTCTTTTATTCAACTTCTCTTCTACTTTTAGGGCATACTGATATGCCTCCTCCACACTCAGCAACTTCATCAAACTGATCTCATCCTAAATAGATGACTTCAATCTATTCACATATCTAGCTACTTGCTCGATCTCATCCTCTGAATGTCCAGATCTGATATTTAACTTGTAGAACTCCTCAGTATACCCTGGCACACTTGACTCATTTTGCTTCAAATTCTGCAACTTTCAAAACAAATTGATCTGATATTCTACAGGCATGAACTTTGTCTTTAACTTATTCACCATTCGATCCCATGATTTTATCTTCTCCTTTCCTCTTCTCTTCCTATCCATCTGCAAATGTTCCCACCAAAGGGATGCATGTCCTTTAAATTTTGTACAAGAAAATTTCACCTTCTTGTCTTTTTTGGTACCTTCAAAAATCAAAGTACTTCTCCATCTTCATTATCCAATCAAGCAATTCATCTGAATCTAACATACCACTATAATCTAGTGGATTGAAATGTGGTTTGGTATTCACTCTGGTTAGGGCTCTTATGAACCCCTTGATGGAACTTCAAATTTTTCTCCTTGTGTTCCATTTTTATCTTGCTTATGTTTTAGGTCATATATAATGTTTGGGAAAAGCCTAAGTTTGGGGTTTTACCTTTGTCTTCATCTATAACCCTAGTGTTTTATCTTACGCCTTGGAGGGATCTATTTGGCCGTTACTTTTTTAGGAGGGTTTTAAAACAACTTAAGCCCCATCATTTCAACTAGGCTGGGCCCCTTTTTATCTATCATTTTATTTCCTTCGCCTAATTTGATTATTTCCTAAGTCTAGGATAGTCTCATGCTCCCACGTTTAAAAACAAATCATGTCATTGTTTATCATTGTCCTAGTGATGTCCCCTCATGCTTTTAATAAGTGTTTTATTTTTTGCAGAGGGAAAAAATTGCATGACTATAAATCACTTACCATTCGATCTCAGTCGTTCTCTACCATCCCATGATGACCCCACCACACTGTTTTGGTTGATTGCAATATCATAGGTGAGTGCCACATGTCTCATCTGGTGAAGCCATAGGGATGATAGAAATAATTTAACACTTTTATCCAGCTTTAATACATTATGTAGCGAGTTACTAAATTAGTGATGAGATGCACGTGCTTCAAATCAATGGAGATGTTATAATCTATAGGAAAGGTGCTCAATGATTAACTACAAGAGCTGGCGACTGTGTTGAACGAGCAAGATTCTCGATGGTTGAGATCCATGGTTGCAGCCATCACGTGATCAGAAGTTGTGAGGTCTTTATTGATCGTGATATCATGGGTGAGCGCCACGTGGATTTCCTTGGCAATGCAAAATATGGTGGGCCCTTATTGCCACTATGGAGATCTTGTCAGTTTTTTTTGAAGGTAGACATTCGATGATGTAACCAAAGTGAAGGATCGATGGCTAGTATTTGAATTTGCATCAAATGTGATTGGAGTCATTGGCATGGCATGTGAATGAGCTTTAATGGAAAACGAGACATATACTGGCTTGATTTTATCAAAATAAAGTGACCATTCTCATGCCCTATTGTGTCACAAAGAATTCAAACATCTTTGCGGAGCAATCTCAGGGTTGAGGATGGATTTACGAGTTGTTACAGCAAAGATTAGGGTTGCTGCAAATACGAAGCCATGAGTTGATTTCTTTTTCTCTTGGTTGATTTGTAATCTGAAATTGGGGGGAATTTGTTGTGTGTTTTTCGAAGGGTTTGTTTATAATTGTTTTTGGGCTATAGGTTAACTAAATTGTGGGAAATTGCATGGTTTTGTTATGTAATTTCATAATTTTGTTTAGCCCTAGTTTGTGTGAGGTTTGAAGTAGGAAGGAAACCCTAGCTTACTCAGGATGGGACTATCAAAGTAGTATTATAGCCAGATTGATTATCTTAATAGAAATTTGTATGATGATTTCCTGGATCAATTGCCCTTATCAACAAATGATAGGAAGAAGGGGTTGGTTTTGATGCGAGAAAAAATCCTAGGGGAGGGATTAGTGTATAATTTTTCTAACATAGCTAGTGCTAGGGTTCCCCTTACGGGTTTAGAGATGTTCATATTATGGTTTGGATGGAGGAATTTTCCCCACCCTTTTCAAATGGATGGATATATGATATGGGGAAGCTAGTAGTACCAAATGTGTTCCTTGATGTGGACTTTCTCAAGGCAGTGGTTGCATGATATGACCCTGTTACATGGGTGATTAGAGATAATGATGGAGGGGTTCTGTTAAGCATTAACAGAGAAGAGTTTCAATAGGTTTTTGATCTGAGTGATCCTAGTGTGTTCTTGGTTCCTATTGATCTTGAGGGGATTAAACAGGAGTATGGGAGGTCAAAATCACTGTTCAGAGTTAAGTTGCTCCCACCTCATTTGGCTAGGGCAGGAGGTTCCAAATTTTATATTAGCCCTAATGACCAGGAATCTTTCAGATTGAACTTATTTGTAAATCATTTCTCGGCCACTTTCTACTCCTTATGTCATATTTTGGGTTTTAACCCAAACATAGTGATGCCCATAGCCAACATGTTCATGGGGGTGCAAATACAACACCCCAATTTCTTGGCGGTATATGATTTTGCTTCTTTTTTGGATGAAAAGATACATGAGGGGCTATTGAAGTTGTAGAAAAATGATGCAGGCACTCCATTCTTCTAGTATTCCATGTTAATGTATATGTTCTTATATAAGAATGTTGAATTCTTCTCTAAGAAGATGGAGTTAAGGCAATTGGTTAATGGAGAAAGATTGCCAGTGCAAGTATGGACTATTGAATTATCATATAATAGGGAGAGTTCCAGTTATGTGTAGCTCAACAACTTAATTACTTCTATATTGAGAGCCAGGCTGATGTTAAATGTACCCAAAATTCTTGAGGAGTTGAAAGATTTCCTCAGACCAAAGGGGAGGAAGCCAGAATTGAAAGTTTGCCAAACTGGGTGACATTATCCCATACCCAGTCAGCACTATTTTGAGGGTGTATGGTTTTCAAGGGACCCCTCATATATTTCTAGATAATGTGCCACCAAGAGTTGGTTTTGCTAAATTTATCTGGGAGATTGGTTGTATCTATGAAGACAACCTTACAGGAAAAGGTAAAGGAACATTTTTCCCGTATTATACTGTGGTGTCTAATTTTGTCTTTTCAAAAGGACGTTGGGTCTATTTTGGAAACAAATTTGAAGAATACCATTTGAGGTGTGGTCCCAAGTGGTAGCATGATCCTGTGGGCTTCTTTTCCCTTTTCAGATAAAGGATAAAAGGTGGTAAATTTGTGCATGAGTTCAACTTCCCTAAGGGCCTGATTAGAAATGAGTTTGACCTAAGTAAGCAGGAATTGAACAAGGAGAAATGGATAGCTTATGACAATCTATTGGCCATTGTGCAAAAAATGGATCCAAAGTATGATCCATTGATGGAGTTCATTCCATATCATAAGAAAAATGACTTTTTGATGGACAACTTCAAAGAAATCATGGGCATCTTGATGGCCAAGAAGATAAACCTAGAGTTGGACCTAGGCATATAGGAGCAAGATGTCAGGCCACTTGAAGAGAGGCCAGCCTACCAACCTTCAGAGAATTAGCCTATTTACAAAAGGAAAAGAAATGATAGCAATGATGAGGAAGAAGAAGATAGAAAAGGAAAACAAATAATGAAATTTCCTGCACAACCAGGTCCAAGGCTCAAAACACCTAGGGAAATTAAGATAATATATTTGGAATCATCACCTAAAAATAGTCCCTCACCACCACCATCAGAGCCAAGCCCTAAGAGGCAAAATATTGAGCAATCACAAGAGGACTTGGTGGGTGAGATTGTTGTCATTGACCAAGATATGAAGATGGGTATGCCTTCTCCTCCAAGGCCAGCTGAATTGGTTCTATCTAATCTGGATATGAAAGGAAAATGTGTGCAAGATGCAAGGATGGAGGCCTGTAAGGAGTTCTTAGATGATGATGCCTTTGTAAAAACTCCAGTCTTCTTGCAATTAGTATGGAGAATGAATTGGAAGAGTATCAGGAAAATTGCAAGAAGAGAAGAGAATTGAGGCCTGATAGGTCAGACCAGGAGAATGATGATGAAGTAAAAGTTGAATTGATGAATGAATTCAAGAGCATCACTCTTGAGGAGGGGAGAGAACTGGTAAATCAAGCTGGTGTCTTGATTCTTCTTGAGTGGGATATTGCATATGTAGTATCTTTTAATGCTATTATGAATTCCAAGCATCCCCTACAAGCAAGTGAAGAAGAGGTTAAGGCAGCATTGCTAGATTCTCCCTTTAGTGAAGAATACGAGACCTTGGCAATTTGGGCTTTGGCCCCGCGAGGGAGAAAGCCTAATTTTACTAATATTAACCCAAACCTAAGAGGAGGGTTAATCATAAAGAGAGATTCAGAGACCTCAACCACAGAGGCCACTAATTTGACTGTGAATGTGGCCAAATTGGCCCAGAAGATTGCTGAAAGAAAGGAGGTTGAAAAAAGAAGCCTAATGGAGAAATAAAATTTCATAATTGGAGAATATAGCAAGGTGTAGCAAAGGAATGTTGAGCTGTAGACTGAGGTGGAAAGGTTGAGATACAAGCAAATTGGGGAAACATCAAGTGCCCCATGGATTAGATCATTGTCTTCCACATCTAGGTCAGTGCCTCCTACTTCCCCCATTGTTTCTACACCAGGGTCTCCTAGTCAAACTCCTTCCCTCAACCCTACTTTAGAACCAATTAAAGAAGAAATAGAATGCTCTATTGGTCCTACAAAGAGGCGACTAATGCATAAAATTGTAGTTATAGGCATCCTTGAAGGTAAGTGAGGAGGGAATATTTTTAAAGCAAAGGGAGATTTTCAATGATGTATTGAGGCATTTGAATGAGAAGGTTGATGATAGATTGTCATATGTGTATTCTTTATATTCTTTATTATTAGATACAATAAAGAACATTGATAGGGATCAGGCGCTAGTAATACCATTAATTGAAAAATGGATCCCTAGGGCCAATGACTTAGACAAAATGTATAAGGCATCAAGGTTTGATATAAATAATAGGCCCCAATCATTAAGGCCTACTTAAATGTTAGTTAAGTCATTATAAGCTTTTTAGGCCTTACCAGATGATTTGAGTAGGAAGATCAGAGAATTGGTAAAGAATTTTGATGATTAGAGTGACACATTATTACCTAACATAATTAATGAGCAGGGAAATATCAGGTCACTTCAACAGAGGTAGGATCAGGAAAATGAGGTCATCAATGCTCAAATTACATTAATTTGTGATGACTCAAATTATGATTTATTGGTGATTTGTATGGAGAAAATTATCAGCACCAACTCATTCTTGGAGTATTTTGAAAGAAAAGAAAATCAAGTGGCAATTAAGTACATGCCTTATAGTGTTAAGGTGAATGAGGTGATTAGTTTTAATTGGCCAACTGATGAAGAGTTCCAGCAGTGGGTAAATGTATATTTAACTCAGGAGGAATGAAATGGAGTAGGTTGCTGATGGTTAACAAATCAATTGTTGCAGTTACAATAGATTCCAATTTTGTTTTTGGTGACAATATTAGGTACAGAATTCTTGAATTTTTTTGTTGCATCAACCTTTCTCAGCGAGCAAGATGAACAAGAAGATTCTTTGAGGAGATTTTTGTTGTAACAAATTTTGAAATATCATAAGGTGGTCCAAGTGGTTGATGACATGTGTACTCTCTGGCCCAATGCTTGTTTTCTCCTTCATTCTCTATAAGAAGGATTTCAAGGCCAGAAGTACGGGTTAGCAAGTTAGATGTTTTGGTTTGAGTCTAGGTAAAGTTGCAGAGCAAATTGTAAAGTCTGGTAGTTTTTTAGAGAAAATGCAATTTAGGTTTTGAGTCATTATGTTGTAGGTCTTGAACTCATGGAGATTTAATGTTTTATGACAGTACTAGCATTTGAATTGAAATGATTAATTTGAGATCATGTCTCTCCATTGTACAAGCATATCTGAATTTTGAATAAAATGATCAAGGTTTGTTTCGTTCATCTCACTGTTGTGGTGTGTACAATTCTTGTTTTAGCTTTAATTCAAGGAATTAATTAAAATGCTTAAATGGGATTGTAGGTTGATATGTTTTGTATAAGGATTTGATAAGTAGTATTGGGTTAGAATACAGATTGATGAGATTGTAAGACAATTTTATCAAGGATCTTATATGTAATGTGTTAAATTTATCATGAACCCTTAGATGCTTATGAATTTGACTCCTCCAATGGATAAATGGCACTGATCTAAATTGTAATTATTTGTGAGATTTAGTATTTGTTTGTCTTTACCTAGAGCTTGCTACAAATTGAAAATCAATGACTATTTTTTACTGTGAAGTGTTGTAGTTATCTCATGCTCCAAATAGTTGATAATATTGATGAACAACTGATTATATTAAGTGTTATCCTATTATGTTGAGCTATCAAATGAGATTATCTAGTGTTGTTAATTTTGTTTATGATAATTGTGCAAAGGTTATAAATGCATTAAGGGATCACCCTCTTGGTTCTTGCAGAGCCCAAAGTTTAGGAGGTCTTTAAAATCCTTGTTAGTTGGCCCAGGTCCTTTGAGCTACCCTTGATTGGGATTGGAAATTCCATAGGTAGATTAGAAGATCAACCTAGTTACAGTAAAAACAACCAACACCTCTCTTCTCCTTGATCAAGGCCAGGTTGATCTTCCATTTCCCTTTCTTCTTGTTCTTCTACCTCTTCATCATTCACATCATCAATTGGTCGACCTCTCCTTTGGGTCATTTTGACTGCTTCTAATCTAGCAACAATTCCTCACATCTCCATTATAGCTAGGTCTACATTTCCACACACTCCATTTCCTCTACCATTTCTTCTTCCTGACATCTATACACAAGTCCTTTGTAGCTACAGGTTAGATCCTCAATCTACCACCCCACAAAAAATCTTCAACATGACTTCACAAACTCTGATGATCTCTCACAAAATGAATCTTGCTCTGATACCATTCTAGTGCAGTCACGGTAGGAGGGTCCTCAAAGAGAATAGTTTGGACCGTGCATCAAGAGTCGCACAATAGAAGCAACATAGAATATGGAGGTAAATTCATATTCAAACATTCTTATTAACATAAATTTTGATTAAAATTGGTCGAAAACATCCAAGCTTAAAGATTCAGCTCATAGGCTTGATACAACATTCTCAAATACAATGTTCACATATTCTCCTTAATTCAAGTGAAAATATTACAGATCAATCTACATTAATCAACTTAATCTACTTCTCATACTCTAATGATCTATTACAAGCTTTATATCATATCCATAGATCTAGAATCATCCACGTCAGCCAAAGATCATTACAATCTCTGATGAAGGAAAAGTAACATGTGCATGAAGTACGTCGACTTCAAATTTGAATTTCTCCTCGAAAGATGCATATGATGAAGTGTGGACCAAAAATTAAGGTCAGGGACACTCCACAAAACAATTTGAAACACCTCACAAGGATCTACAAGTTATGAGAAGGATCCACAAGAGATCAAATTAGTCGTTAGGCTCGAAACTATTTTGGTGCCCTATTCTAGAAACTCTCATTTAATCTGAAAGTTATAACTTGCCAGAAAAGATCCAATCGTGTTGAAATATTGGAATAAGGAAAATTAACATGTCCACGATGAAATCATAGATCCATAGGGTCTGGTGAGAAAATATGAAGAAATACTGAATCTGCCAACTTGAGTTGAACAAGAGCAAAACTAAATGAAAATATTTTTGGTTGATGCAAGATTGTTGAGAACCAAGGATGCTCCTGCATCACTTATAATTTGTAGGTATTTGCACAACTTCATCAACAAATTTGAGGGAAATTTTTCATAAGGAGAAATAGGAGAGCAAGAGAAGTGAATCAATTGCAATGGGGAGTGTTTTTCTTTGAATCCATTTCATTTTTATTCCCCTTTGTTTGTATTCTCTTTTTTAGGTGAGACTTTAGCTTAGAAGTGTTGAATGTCACTCATTCTAGGCTAGGAATTCTCTAACCCCATCTTACAATATAGTAAAAGGGGACTTCGGTAAGGAGGAAAGAAAGGTAGAAAATAGGAGAATAATTTTCATGTTAACAAAGTTTTACAAATACCTAGTTGCACATTAAAATTAGAAATGACAGAACACAATCAAAGAGTTATTTTTCTTTCTAGTTTTAACACTTTCTTTCTCAAAAAAATTAAAGCAAGAAAAAAACCCAAAATGTGAAAAATTATGTTTATTTTTTATACTACACAATACAATATGTTATATCAATGATTGGTGAAACCTTAACTGGAAAATATATTTGGATAGAATGGTATAAAAATTAAAAAACATTCATTTTCAATCATCTATAGTGTAATATTTGTGATGGAGATATCCAACCTACAATACCAACTATTGTTAAAGAGAAACAACATGGAAATATTAAAATTAAAAGCCTTGGCTTTGATGAGAGTTTCTATCAACAGAGATGTGTTTAGACACATATAATGGTGTAAATTTTCTTGGGATGCCCTTCAAAAATTGAGATATCTGTATGATTCTCATTCTAAATTGGAGTTTATTTAGTTACAATTGAAGTTATTTAACCTTGAATTGAAGAATGAAGATGTCATGAGTTTGGCTTCTGAAATTTGAGCCATAAAACAAGATGTTGATGCTCTTGGTGGGAAATTTTATATCTATCTCACAACCTTCATAAAGGTACTTCTTCCAGCACATTCCATGTGTTTGGAGTCTCTTCAAGAAAGTAACCAATTGAATACCATCACTTTTGATTAATTGGTTGAAAATTTGGGATAACATGAGAAAGGTTTGGAAGAAAAACTAATAACATTGGTAAAAAAAAATCTTTCCCATAAAAAAGACAAGCCTCCCAATAATAACTCTTCTAGAGGTGGTCATAATGATATAGGAAAAGGTAGAGGTCCATGGAAGAATAAAGGAAAAGGAGGTGCATATGGAAAATGTCACTCCCAACATGACAACTAAAATGATATGCATCACTTGTATTGTAAACAATATGGTTGAAAAGGTAGTCATGAAGCACATGAATGCAAGCACTTATGGGAAAGATAGAAAATTATTTTAAATAAAAATATAAAACACATAATGGTGATAAAACTTTAGGAGCAAAAAAATTTGTATGTGGTAGTGATAATGATCAATATGTGATTTTTGTTTTAGATTTTGCTTATTATAATTAATTTAATATATCATGGCATGATGCTTGGGTGCTAGGTAATGGAGCCACAACGTGAAATTTCAATTTGATTATTTTGAATAATTTCATGAAGGTGGTTGTGGTACAATCTATTTGGTAGATAAATCAAGCCTCAAGCCTACTAGAAAAATAACCATTAGGATCAAATTTCCTAGCCTTCTAAATTTTGTACATCATGATGTATTATATCTTCAAATATAATATAATTTGTTGTAACTAGTTTTTATTTGATAAAAAGGCCACTCCATTTTGTTGTAAGATGGATAAGTGGTTGTTAGGAATAAGTAAAATAATCAAGTTGCATTTATTTGTTGTTAACAAGTTATTAAAACTCCATGGAACTTCAGCCCTTTCTAAGAGTTTTACATATCTTACTAGAGAAGGTAATTTATCTCCTAGTTTTTTATAGCATGTGATATTTGGATTTTATAGTTTTTTATAGCATGTGATAGATTTTTGCTGCTATTGTTGTTCACCCATACAAAAATCACACCCTATTTTTGAAGTGAATCAAACTATATCCTTTGTCATCTTTTCATTTTGGTTTGTAAGCCTACGTCATGTGTCAACTAAGTTTACAAACCTCTCCTCACTCGATGGTCTTGAAGTCCAACTTAAAATATACTTTGTGTCAATATTTTGAAGTTGTAAGTGTTAGGTCGCCAAAGGGTTTTCATATGTACTAAAATTTACCAAAAGTGGAAAAGAAGAAACGATAAAAGGTTTGGTGGAACTTTGGGTAGTTTTAAAACCTTTATTGATTCTTGACAAGGTTTCTAAAACTTAATTTTTCCTATGGAATATTTTTAGAAAGTTGAGCATCTTTCCTAAAAGCTTCTTTTTGGAGGAGTTCACTAAAGAACAAACCTAAAATCATTTCGAGGGTTGATTTGGACTAGTGGGTGATGACCTCAGTTTCAAAACTAAGTGGACTCCGAAGATATCTTGAAAACTACACCTAGAATTTGATATATGTATATTTGAGTAGTAATAATTTATTATTCTAGGAATTTATTTGCAGAAGAAAACAATGTTATCAAAAGAAAATTTATTGTAGAAAAATAATAAAATTAAAAATGCATAGCTAATGAGATATATTGCAGACATGGAAATGAAACAGTGCATCATAAAAAAAATGAAAACATGGAGATAAAGCCAAGAAATTTTGAGAATATTCACATCACAAAATATAGATTCAAAAGCCAAAAAGATATGTATTCATCTATATTTTTTGTATTACATCTCAAAAATGGGGTTTCTATCATGAGGGGTCTTTGGCATAGAGGGTAAAAATGAGGATCCTAATGCCCTTTATCACTTCCTATAGGCATTCAATCTGTGCAAGGGAAAAGATATTTTGTTAAACTTGACATAATGGGAAAAATTATCCATCATATTGTGTTCCAGTCTGGTACAAATTAGGGAAACTACTTTCCTAGCTCATTCATTCCTCAGTGCAGTAGCGAGGTAGATTGTCTCACCCACTAGGCCCATGTGCAGATGCATAAATAAACCTCCCAAGGAATCCTCAACACATGGAAAGTACATTTGCCTCATGAGATGCTTGAAGACATGGATTCCCCATTCAAATATTCCAAAGGTGTAAACGATATTGTAAATAAAATGCTCTAGTAGACCAGAGTTGTGCACATGCACCTAGGACAAGAAGTGTTCACCAATTATCTTTCAGATGACCCCCTCCTCCACATCATTATGGATGATGAATACTTCCTTGAGTTGGTCTACAACCAACCTCCATATAGTGCTAAATTCTACACCCTCAATGGTGAGGAAATCACTCCTAATATCAGAGATGACATCACTTGAAGAAATAGACATATCTGAGACTATAATGATCATTATACAAAATAAAAAGCGTTGTGGCTAATTTATAGAACTGGAAGAATAAGCTAGCAAAATCCACTTGAAAGCAATTAATGTAAGAAAAGACACTCTAATTGCCTCAAACTTAATGAGCTTGGTGAATTGATGTGATGATAATTTAGTAGAGTGGCTTTTTTAATCAAATAAATCTTCTACATTTAAAATAATTTCACAAAAACAATCTTAGGTGGCATATTATCAACTACCGGAAATGGTAAGTTGTGGATTGTTCACACATATATGTTGCCATGAGGCCTGCAAATAGAGAGCATCATTTCATTCCCTTGTATTTTCAATCAAAAATTATGACACAATATTAACAACTCTTAAAAATAGTCATTAATTACTATGTATCATCATCAAAAAAGAATCAGTTAGTCTCCTACAAACTGTTTGTTGTGCTAGATAATGGTTATCGTTCTTTCAAGAATCTATTTTCAAGAAAATTTTGACAATTATACTTTTAAAACTATAAATATATTTTATTCAGGCATTGCAAGGGTCCAAAATTTTGATCCCCCTTGCACTATGATGCCTGTGAGAGAATTGATCTTAATTGAAGGATCAATTTTGTAGTTTTGATTATTTACTATAGATGTTTATTTTTTGTGAGCAGTGAATTTCAAATGAAATACTTAATACTTACAAAAAATTATGTGAGCTTTGATAAGTGGTATGGATATTCCTTCTTTATGAATATTTACTATTCTTTGATGTTTTATTCATATATCTTTAGTGAATATTGAAAATGTAGTGAGTCAAGTCAAATTACTATTAATAGTCTTATTTGTGAGTCATGATATTGGTAGTTTGTCAATTTTTAGATTCATTATTTTGTGACTGAAGGATTCAATCATGTCCTTGAATTATTCTTAGGTATCAAGTTCTATTTCAAAACCTAATTTTTGATCTCCAAATGGAATTCCATCTTGAAGCCCCATGAATTCTATGATAGCCTCATCATTTTTGAATGAATCACGAATTGATGCTTATTTTTTGGTTCTAGTATGTGAGTTGAGGATAAATAAGTTCAAGTTCATTGGCTTGGATGGGAGATGTGAAGGATGTAGTTGTAATAAAGTATATTGAGGCATTTTTGAATAAATCTATTATACACATGGGTTGGTCTTCGATATTATTGTCATCAAATGGATTACACCAAGAAGAAGCTTCAACTTCCTTGATTAAGCTATCCTCAAAGAGAGGGATCACATTTTTATTTAAGTCATACCCAAGACCTTTGTTCTTTGGTAATTTCTCTAGGATGATGGGTTCACAAATACCTTATTTCTTTAATCCAATTCGATCAATACCTTGATAACCCTTGGTGTTTGTATAACAGGAAGAGGAGGTTCCTCTTGTTTCTATATTGATATACCCATTTAGAAAGATATCCTACATCTATGACTTATGCATTTAGTTCACCACATCTTGTAAAGATATTTGGTTTAAACTTGAGGATTTTAGACACTTTCTCAATATAGTGGGGTTTGCCATATATTTTGGGAGAAAGTGGTAGTTTTCCCACATAGAAGGATTCCTTGAGGTTGTAATCACCACAATTGTTTTCTTTTATCCACACTTTGATTTCAAGAATTATTTGTTGAGTCTTTGATGTAGAAGCAAGTGTTGCAAGATCAACATAGGAAGATGAAATTGGAATTGCATCATTGTTTGTAACTTGGAGCAATATGTGATATTTCTCTTCCATGCCCTTATAATAGTAAAAGGCTTCAGAGTCACCATGAATGGTAACTTATTTTTCATTTTATGTAAATTGTATACACTAATGATAGGTAGATGCTATGGCATGCATGGCATGGATCCATGGGTCACCCAAAAGGATGGAATATGAAAAGTAAAGGTCTAAGACTTGGCATGTTTCATCTGCTATTGTGGGACCCACTTGTATAGGTAACTTTATTGTTCCTTTAGAATCTCATTCATTATCATCGTAGACCTTAATGGTGATCCATTTTTCTCTTTCAATTACTTCCTCAGAGTAACCTAAGTTTTTGACCAATAGAAGGGTACAAATTTTTAAGCTCGCACCTCCATCTATCAAGACTTTTTTCACTTTGTGTTTGTGAACATATACTTCAAGATGTAATGCTTGATTGTGATGATTGGGATGGAAGGTCTTTTTCTATGAATACCAGGTGATGAGCGGATGCAATATGCCCCACCATGGCTTGAAATTATTTGGTGTCTACATCCATAGGTGCAAATGATGATAAAAGAGCTTTGTTCAAGATTTCTTTATGTGCAAGATAAATTCTCAAGAGTTCTAGAATGGAGATTTGTGGTGGTGTCTTCTTGAGATTTTCTTTTGAGCTATAATCCATAGGATTAAATTTTGATGGAACTCTTATTGTAGGGGCTCTTTGAATCGTAATATTCCATCTTCATGTGGTGACTCCACACTCACAATTTGGTCCTTGTAAAGTGACAACAGATATATGATTGTCACCACATTATATGTTTCCCATAATATTATCGTAATTGTGATTAACATTAGTGTATGTTTTAGCCTTTCCCACATCATCTCCTTTACCATGGTCTAGCATAGGGTTCTTGTATATTTCTAAGTCATTTTTTTTGGAGTTCCTAAGTTGTTATTCAATGTTTACTTCACCATGATCGTTAAGGTCTTAGATAATATTTTTGAGTTTCATGTAGTTTTAAGTTTTATGACCTTTTGTAAAATGATATTCATAGTAGTTATTATCAATGTAACATTGAATTATGGCTCTTCATATTGATTGAATTCAAGAAGTTTTATTAAGTTAGTTTGAACCAATTTATGCAAGATCATTCCAATAGGTTCTCCCAATGAAGTTTGTTTATGTCATGGTGGATAATTGTTTTGTCTTGGTGGTGGTGCTCTTGGAAGATTAGTTTTTGGGAAAAAAAATTGATTATGTTATTGTGTGTTTGATTAAGATGGTGTAATTATCACAGCTTTTGCATTTTCCACATCATCATTAGTTACATTCTTTTTTTTGGCCCACATATGATGTTTTTCAGTTGAACAAGATGGTTGGTGGTTGTCCTTATAGATTTGCATTGATCCTTTAGTAAGGAGTGCTCTCTCAATGTAAATCCCTTTTGATATGATTTATTCAAAGGTTGTAACACATTACATGCATAATTGGAAGGTGAGATTTGTGTTTAGATTACTTGCAATGATTTCTACATTTTGTTTTGGGGCATTGACCATTTACACTTGCTCGCCTTGTGTCTCCATCTTTGCAGGAAATAGGAAAAGGATTTTCCTTCTTTTTTTTTGAGTGTGTATAGTTTCTCTAAGGTGATTTCGACATCAATATTATAGGAGAAATGAGCTACAAATTGATCCATGATATCTTGAAATGTTTTTATTTAGAGTAGTAGATGTGGGAACCACTCAATAGAAACTCCACCAAAATTATGTGGAAAGAGGTGCATAAGATATGAATCATTGTATGATACCTCATGCTGAGAAGTTATTGATTTGGCATTGTTGTCATTGATGTTAAAACCTGGGATCCAAAAGGTTGTGCTCCAACTGGTATATAGAAATGATCTATCCCATCGTACACTATGATGTTGCATAGTATGGATGCTATCCTTGATCTGGATATGGCAGTACTTCTTTTTGGGATATTTGTGGAAGACAATTAATACAGAATAATGAAGACTAATTTTTTGATATTGATTGGTGTGCCTAAAGCTTATTCTAAGTATCCTTGCTATCCAGAAATTCATGTAGCATGTTACAAGTTTTGGTATGTCTAATTTCATTCCTCTGGTTGGTATTGAAATTTATGGTGATCAATATTTGGTCTTAGTTGTGGT